>MU744990.1:61025-72234 GCA_026770625.1 Nicotiana glauca
GTGGTGTGTTTTCAGACTTGTTGGTGCTTTTGGTTGAGGTCCCGGGGGACTCGGGTGTGTTTCGGGTGAGTACGGACATTCCGGAACTTAGAAAATGGAAGGGGCAGTCATTGGGACGCGGACCGCGGTCCTTTTGGCGCGGCCGCGCTGGCTGGGCGCGGACCGCGGTCATTTCTGTGTGGTCCGCGTAGGTGAAGAATCTGCAGGTCACCGGTCCTACTTCGGAAGCTCATTTCTTTTTATCTACATGGAATTTTTAGTTGATTCAAAAACGAAAGTTGTAGCGCTTCGTGTCTAGTTTCCAGAAAGGTAAAGATATCGCAATTTGGACATCTATACCGAAAGTTATGGCCAAAATAGTGAAGCCTGTCACTGCAGTCAAATTGCTGCGCGGCCGCGACTATTTTTGTGCGGTCAGCACTCCCCGGGCGTGGACCGCGGTTATTTTTGTGCGGTCAGCACTGTCGAAATCTGAGGGTTACTCTATAAATACGAGTTTTTTGGGTTTTATTTGATATTTGGACCTAGAAAGCTCGGATTTTGGCGACTTTTCGAAGGTTTTTCAAGAAATTCATTGGGGTAAGTAATTCTAACTCAGATTTGGCTAGATTACATGAATATATCATTGAATTCATCATTTAATTTGTGATTTGGGATGGAATTTGGGGAAAAAATTGGTGAAATCTCCCAAAATATAAAATGATGATTTTGAAGGACCAAACGATGTCGGAATTGGATAATTTTCATATGGTTAGACTCGTGGCGAGATAAGGAAGCCAGTGATGTTAATTTTATAATTTTTCGAGACGTGAGCCCGGGGCTCTGGTTTTGGCAACTTCGTGTTTTTGGGTGTTTTTCGAGTCATTTCGATTGAGTTATGTTCCATTAGCCTATTTTGATGTATTCTTATTGGTTTTGATCAGATTTTGCACTCGAGGAGGTCGATTTGCGAGGGAAGCGCAAGGCGAGCTAGGATTTTGGCCGGTTCGAGGTGAGTGGTAGTCATGAATGATATACAGAGGGTTTGAAACCCCGTATTTGCACTATACAATGCTATGTTGAGATGAAACACGCGTCATGTGATGAGCGTGGTGATATTGTGACTGAGGATTTGGACTTAGTCCATCCCGATTGATGGTTTACTGTACTTATTGACTGAGACTGAGCTTATATCCGAATATTTGGGCTAGTTACCATGTTTGGGGCCTTGTGCCGATCTGTAGAACCTCAGGAAAGCCTGTGGAGCTAAATGACCCCTATACCTATTGAACACATACTCTCAATCGTTTTCTTAACTATAAAACATAATATGAATCGGTATTAGCAAATTGCACTCTAAATGAGAAATACCTAGGGTTGAATACCCTGCTTTAGCGGATTGGGCCCGAGAGGCCAAGTCTATATTGACTGAGAGGGGTCGAGGACCCATAGCGAGGTATTTGATATATATCCCGGATCGGGCTGCACGCCGCAACAGTATATACAAATACATGTATTGGATCGGGTTGCACGCCGCAGCACTATATATATTATATTGGATCAGGCTGCACGCCGCAGCAGTATATATACATATTCATATATTGGATCGGACTGCACGCCGCAGTATTTTATATATGATATATATATATGGATCGGACTGCATGCCGCAATATTATAGCGCTTGGGCTGAAAGAGCCCCTCCGGAGTCTGCACATACCCCCAGTGAGCGCAGTTGCTATTATATTGGACCGGGTTGCACGCCGCAGCATTATATCTATTATGTTGGATCGGGCTGCACGCTACAGCACTATATATATTATATTGAATCGGGCTGCACGCCGCAGCAGTATTAGTAAGGATCGGGCTGCGCGCCGCAGCAGTGTTGGAAAGTTGTGGGACAGTAGTAGACTGATACTGAACTTTCCTCCTTAGAGATGTTATTACCTGTACTGTTGCCTTTAGAACTGTTTAGTGTTCTTGCAGGTTTTCTTATCTTCAGTTATTATTTATTACTACTACTCACTGAGTTGGAGTACTCACTCTACTCCCTACACCTTGTGTGCAGATACAGGGATCCAGGAGGGCAGTTGATATACACATTTTGCTGCTGCTTCAGTTTACTGCGGAGTCATCGAGGTAGCTGCCGACGTCCGCAGTACCCGATCTCTCCTTCCATTATCTTTTGTTTTACTGCTTAGACTCAGTTGTATAGGGTATTACTCGGATGTATAGAGGCTCAGACTTGTGACACCAGATCGTATTGGGCTATTATTTCAGTTGTTTTAAATTCCGCATTCTTATTGCTATTATGGAAACAGGATAATTGGCTTTAATTGGATTGGCTATCGGATAATGGTCAGGCTTGCCTAGCAATGTGTTGGGCACCATCACGATCGGGGTTTGGGTCGTGACACTATCTATCTATCTATCTATATACTATATCAAAAGCATGAAGGCTCTTAGCGAAATGTCGTTCGCCTTTTTTACCCTTTAAAAACAATTTTATGATGAATAAAATTATAATTTAAGTTACTTTCTTAATATTTAGGATTTTGAAATCAATTAAACTTTTGCATATTAAACCTTGCCTTATTAAACTAGGTAAGAAAACCTAATATTTAGGAATTTAAATCAATAAATATTTTACCTTATATAAGTTATACTAATTGAAGATAAATCCTTTCTGATGTAAACGTTCTTATATGGTGACTTCAATTGATTTTCAATCAAAAGCTTAAAATATGGGAACATAAAATCACATATTAAATTAAAAGTATTTAATACAATAACGTCTAAACTAAAATTGTTTTAACTTGAAACAATCAAATATGCATTTTAAATATTCTTATTTTAGTCAAATAAAATATTTAATCCATGTTCAAATAAGCACCCAAAATGATTATTTGATGTCTTATATAATCATATTAAATAGTAAATAATTAAATTTTTATCCTTTAAAAATAAATTTCATACTGAATAAAAATGCAATGTAAATAATTTACTACAGTAATATTTAAGACTTTAAATTTAATAAAAAGTTTTCTTATTTTTTTTTTTAATTTGAACTATGTAAAAAATCCAAATATTCAGGACTTTCAAATGAATTATATATAAAAAAAATGTCTAAATGAATATGTGTATACACATTTAGTGAATTCAATAAGTTTTTATAGTTATTTGTTCGTCCTATAACCTATGTTTTAATTGCCATGCATGTTTTGACAGAGTTACATAAATCATAAATTCTTTTTTTCTTTTTCTTTTAACGATTAAAACCTCACTACATGAATAATATTGAAACCTTTGAACGGATATAAATTGAGAAAATATATTATTCATATTTTTAAAATATGTATTCGATAAATCTTTAAAGAATCAGAATAAAAGTCTATACCTTGTTTGTGTCTTCTCGAATGAACTTGAGAATAGTTTTAAAAAAATTAAAATAATTTTAAATCTTTAAGGGCTATGCATTCTCATTGAAACTAACAAAAAAGCACGATAACTCGTGAAATAAAATGACAAAACTATAAAAATGGAATATAAATAAAGGTGAATATATTGAATAATGTTTGAGGACTTTTATGAACATAATTTTCTCTTTTATTGTATTGGTTATAGAGGATCAATAGTCATCAATTTCAAAAGCTTATACTTTATTTTATAACTCAAACATAATTTAAAACATATATAATTTTCTTACAAAATATTACTCATTGAGACGGAGTAGTTATTATAAAAGCACGGATATTTTACGTTAAATATTGAACGACAAAAATATCCCCGAAATATTAACGGACTTTTATGCCCTTAAATTTCTATGTACTATTGACTTGAAATCACTAACTAAAGGACGTTAAAGTCATGACTAACAATAGAACATTAAACTTTATGTGGGATTCTGAATCCTTCTCTTATTAGAATAAGAACTCAATTTCAACTATTCAGCTATATATTTGAGATGTTATCGGTCCTTGAATTTCAAATCCATACTAATTTCATATGAATTGGAACATTTTAAACTTTCTCTTGCCTTAATTTATATATAAAGCGTTTGGTTGGTATACTGCATTCTCGACATTGCCGCTTGAAACATGTTAAAATTGTCTTTAATTTCTTTTTCGTTTCTTTTCATTCTACGACTTTTTTTTTGGTGACTAGATATACATAGAATCCACTTATATGCAAATTGCATTTTAATCTGTGGATTTTTGTTTCCTTTTATTTTTCTCCTTGTAATCCTGATATGAGTTAGTGAAGCTCTCAATTGATCTTTTGTGTTGTAGATAACGTTATGAAAATTTTCCTATTTTCGCTTGAAAAGCAATGATCTCAGGTAATTTTTAAATTTCTCTCTTTATATCGAGTTATGTGCTAAGCATGAATACATAGATTTAGAATTGCATGGCAATAATGACTCATTATTAATGAGTAGTTTTAAAAGTTTGACCGTTTGTATCACGCAATGTAATTAATTAGTGATTTTAAGCCAAGAGGGAAAACATATTAATATTCTTTTTTAGGTGTATGAGGAGAACTTTCAGATTTCTATTGTAGAAATGATATCATATCTATGATCTATCTTCTTCTTTTTCCTCGAACAATAATAGTATAACTAAATGATAGCCGAGTTATACATTTGACTCTTCAGATACATGAGGTCCCGGTAGAGGATTACTTCGGCACATACCAAATCCATACAAATTGAAGGGGATGGATAGTAGATAATCTATCGCTTATAGCAAGTTGGGTAGTCCAGTTTTGTTAGTTTCACCTGACTAATTGACCAAAAACATTATGCTAAAATGATTTTCAAGTTTACACTCCCTTTTATCATCATGTCCAAATAACATATGTGCACTTTAAAAAAAAAATAGTGGCACTAATTAATTACTACTCTGGTCTTCATTTGGATTTGTGGTTGTATTAGGGAAAATTGAGTTCGCATATTGGAGATGACGTGTCATGACACGTAGACTAGTCAAACAGTCAAAAAATTAAGATTAGCTAAGAGGTGCGAGCAACAACAGATACGAGCAAAGTAATAGAAGAGGCACGAGCAATCATACAAGTAATTCAACGCCCGTACCTATTAAAGACATTTAAAGCTCAAATATCGTGAAGAATCAAGGGAATGAATCTGACAGCACATGAGAGTCCAAATACAGTATTTAATGGGTGTTAAATACTGAAAACGTTAGAGAATATGTATTTAATGTAATGATTATATAACGTAGCATTCAAAGTCATTAATTGCTCATAAAAGCCTTGTTATGACAAAGGTAAGACTCATATCCCCAAAATAGCTATAAAAGAGAGAGGAACAAACAATTGTAAGGACACGAAACACTACTGGAATAAACTTTGATTTATTTGCTTTCTAATTATATTATTCTCAGCTGAAATTTCTTTCTTTGTATGCTTTTTTGATTATCAGTAACCCGTATTCCTCTAATTTCTAACTTTGACTAAAAATCTATTTTTTTTGGTTAAAAAAATTGATTCCGTTACCCAAAATCTGATAATCTATTCTCTTTAGCTGCACTTTCTTTGTTGCTTTCACCATGTCGAACAACAACGAAATCACACAAGAAAATCAAACACACCAACAACTTGATGGAGATCAGCGAGATAATAATTCTCCACACAGCTCTCCTCGGAGATCTCGTGAAGGCACTCCTGATGGGTCTCATGACGAAGAACAAGAAAATATTGAAGTTGTGGATGAGGCTTTACAAAAAGTTATTGTTGCACATGTCAATAAAGTTGTTCAAGCTCTGGTTAATCGCCTACCTGCCGCACCACCCACACCTACTCCAAATAACAACACCTTGGAGAATCCTCATTCTGGGCTTGTTAACTATGGCAATGGTGGAACCCCCAGTGAATCACAGGAGGGAGAACCAGGAAATTCAGTTAATTCTCATTTATAAAATTTAATACTAACGTTGCAGAAACAGCTCAAGGAGCAAAAGGGCCGCATAGAGCAAATACCTGGGGTTCCACCTGTAATCAAAGGGGTGGATATGGATAAGTATTCACAACAACCTTGGAAGCCAAGTGTCGCTCCCCTTCCAATTCCAAAGAAGTTTAAGATGCCTTATATCCCAAAGTATGATGGAACAACAGACCCACGAGACCACGTGACTGCGTTCACAACTGGCGTAAAGGGCAATAATTTGACCAAACAGGAGATTGAATCAGTACTAGTCAAAAAATTTGGACAAACGCTCACCAAGGGTGACTTAACATGGTATTCTATTTTACCCAAAAATTCTATAAATTCTTTTGTTGAGCTTGTAGATTCTTTCATCAAAGCACACTCGGGAGCTCAAAAAGTAGAAAAAAGAATGGAAGATATCTTCAAAATCAAGCAAGAGGATTCAGAATTGCTTAGAGAATTCGTGGACAGATTTCAACGTGAAAGAATGACTTTGCCATGTGTACCTGATAACTGGGCAGCCATAACTTTCACAAGTAATTTGAATAAAAAATTTTCGGAAGCTACGAGGAGACTCAAGGAAAGCCTTCGAGAATTTTCAGCTACAACATGGAATGATGTCTATAACATGTACAATACGAAGCTGCGAATTGAGGAAAATACTTTACCAAAATTGCAAAAAGAGGAAAAGGTAGGTTCGAGACATGCAGAAACCAAAAGCAGATCCGGTAAAAACAGGTACGAGCCTTATATGGGACCTGTGGGGAAGCACTCACGGTCAAGGCAAGATAATCAAAGGTATGATCACAAATCTAGAAATAGGGAATCAGGTTCTTCATCGAGATTCAGGAACGAGCAAAATAATTATGAGCCACGAGATGATGATAGAAGTTTAAAGGCGAGATTCGGTGGTTACAATTTCAACGAAAGCACCTCCGAGCTTGTAGCTGTTTTGAGAAGCATGGGAGATAAGGTTCGATGGCCAAAAGAAATGAGGTCAAATCCAAACCGGAGTAATCCAGATCATTGGTGCGAGTTTCATAATGATCACGACCATAAAACCGCTGACTGTAGATTTTTGCAAAGTGAAGTTGAACATCTATTAAAGCAAGGATATCTTACTGAGTTGTTCAGTGAGAAAGGTAAGGAAGCTTACATGAAAAATAGGCAGGTGCCCCCAAAACCACCTTCCCCCAAAAGAACCGTCAACATTTTAAGTAGGGGTGAAGACATCAATGGTATATTATATACCGCAGCTAACAAAATTTCCAAAGTGACGATTACCCAAGGGAAGCGAGTGCGACATGTCTTGGAGGAAGACAATATCACATTCAATGATGAAGTTGCAGATGGCGTATTAACTCCACATAATAATGCACTGGTAATATCTTTAATTTTACATGATACTAACGTGAAATGATTTTTGATTGATACAGGGAGTTCCGTGAATATTATTTTACTAAGAGTATTATGTGAGATGCAAGCTGAAGATAAAGTGATACCAAAGGCGCATACTCTATCCGGATTTGATAATTCTAGTGTTGTGACAAAAGGAGAGGTACACTCTCTACATTCGCTGAAGGAATTGTCAAAGATACAAAATTTCAAGTAGTAGATATGGAGATGGCTTACAACATGATCCTTGGGAGACCATGGATCCACGAAATGGATGTCGTTCCATCAACCCTAGATCAAGTTATTAAATTCCATCACCTTGGGGAATTTTCCAAATTCGTGAAGATCAGCATACAACCAGGGATATTAATTCTGTGGCAGATACGAGCACGAAAAATGAAAAAAAATAGCAATCACAGAAACCAGTTGAGGATATCACAACACAAATCTCAACTGAACAGGGACAGACAGATGTAGACTCAAGACCTGACACAATTCAATAGCCAGAAGAAAATGAAAACATCAAAACAACAATTGAAGAATTGGAAGCTGTGGTATTATTTGAACAATGGCCTGAGCGGAAGGTTTATGTGGGAGCTAATTTGAGCCCATATATGAAAGGTATGATAATTGAATTCTTAAAAGCTAACGTGGACTGTTTTGCTTGGTCCCATGTTGATATAATAGGAATACCACTGGAGGTAATGACGTACAAGTTAAATGAAGACCCATTGTTCACACCAATCAAACAAAAGAAGAGAAAGCAAGAAGCTTTCAAAAATTTGGTGATTCAAGATAAGGTTCAGAAATTATTAAAAATCGGGTCTATCCGCGAGGTAAAATATCCTAACTGGTTAGCTAATACTGTTGTGGTGCCTAAAAATAATGGTAAGTGGTGAGTCTATGTAGATTACACAGACCTTAATAAAGCATGTCCAAAAGATTCTTTTCCTTTACCGCACATAGATCAACTAATTAATGCTACTGCAGGACATGAGATATTAAGATTTTGAGATACATATTCAGGTTATAATCAAATCAAATTGGATCCAGAAGATGAGGAAAAAACTTCTCTCATAACAGACAGGGGGACTTACTATTATAAGGTAATGCCCTTTGGTCTCAAGAATGCTGGAGCAACCTATCTAAGGTTGGTCACCAAAATGTTCCAAGAGTATTTTGGAAAAACCATGGAGGTGTATATAGATGATATGCTCGTGAAGACTCAGAATTCTAGGAATCATATATCTCATTTATCTGATACATTATAAATTCTGTGAAAATTTAACATGAAGTTGAACCCCGAAAAATGCGCGTTTGGAGTTGCATCAGGTAAGTTTTTGGTTTTTCTTGTTTCTAACCGTGGTATTGAAGTAAATCCCGCACAGATTAAAGCAATAGAGAAAATCCCTGATGTGCTGACAAGTAAAAAAGAAGTCCAAAGAATAACGGGGAGAATTGCAGCCTTGGGAAGATTCATTTCCAAATCATCAAAGAAGTGTTTCAAATTCTTCTCAGCTCTTAAGAAGAAAGATCATTTTGAGTGGAATGAAGAATGTCAACAAGCACTTAGGAATTTGAAAACATATTTGTCAAATCCACCGTTACTTGCAAAACCAAAGGTAGGGGAAAGGTTACTAATTTACTTTGCTGTTTTAGAAGTGGCGGTAAGTGCTGTTTTAGTCCGAGAGGACCAAGGTAAACAATCCCTTATCTATTATGTTAGTAAATATTTGTTAGATGCAGAGATACGGTATCCACAATTGGAAAAACTAGCACTTTCTTTAATCATGGAATCTAAAAAGTTAAGACCATATTTTCAATGTCATCCTATTGCTATAGTAACTGCGTATCCATTACGTAAACATAGGCATGAATTATCAGGAAGGTTGGCTAAGTGGGATATAGAATTAAGTGAATACGAAATCACTTACCAATCTAGAACTGTTATAAAATCACAAGTATTGGCTGATTTCGTGGCTGATTTTAGTCAGGGGATACAACTAGAGGCGGAGACAGAGTTACAGATTTTCAATGGTGCGAACCCAAGGACTTGGACTTTATTTACTAATGTTTCATCTAACGTAAAGGTGCAGGTTTGGGTATTATTTTAGTACCACCTACGGGCGAAACCATTAGAAAAGCTATTAATTGTCAATTCGTAACTAACAATGAAGCGGAGTATGAAGTTGTGATTGTACATCTAGAATTGGCACGAGAACTTGGTATAAATCAAGTCGTAATCAAAAGTGATTCGCAACTTGTGGTTAATCAAATATTGGGGACTTACACAAATAGGGAAACAAGGATGCAACAGTACTTGGAAAAGGTACGGGAACTGATAAGGCAATTCCAAACTTGGAAGGTCATACAAATACCAATAGACGAAAATGCTGAAGCGGATGCCCTAGCTAATCTCGCATCTGCAGTTGATGTGGAAAATGATGCAAACGCCTCAGTTATACATTTATTTCACTCAGTTCTCGAACCTGATAAGAATGAGGTAAATTTTAATAATTTAACTTGGGATTGGAGGAACGAAATTATTGCTTTTTTGCAGTATGGTACCGTCCCCTAATGATGAAAGAAAAGTGCACACACTTCGAAAAAAGGCTGCTCAGTACTGTTTAAAACAGGGGAATCTTTATCGTAAAATGTTAGGTGGCCCTTTAGCAAGATGCCTCGGACCTTTTCAAATGGAGTACGTAATGAGAGAAATACACAAGGTACATTGTGGAAATCACGCTAGAGGAAGATCACTAGTAAGGACATTAATTAGGGCAGGTTATTACTGGCCTAAAATGGAAGAGGAAGCAGATAATTTCATATCTAAATGTAAAAAATGCTAAAGGTACGGTAACAATATGCACGGACCAGCAGAGTTATTGCATCCAGTCATAGCACCGTGGCCATTTATGAAATAGGGAATGGATATCGTGGGTCCATTACCACAAGCAAAAGGAGAGGTAAAAGTTTTGCTCGTACTCACTGATTATTTCACTAAATGGGTAGAGGCAGGAGCATTTAAGCAGGTACGAGGAAAGGAAGTCAAGGATTTCATTTGGCGAAACATCATATGCCGATTCAGAGTACCAAAATTGTGATAATGTCCCTCAATTTATAGGAGCTGAGATCACGGAATTCTTTCAAAGTTGGCAAATTAAAAGGATTACGTTCACACCATATCATCCAGGGGGCAATGGGCAAGCAGAGCCAACAAACAAAGTTATTTTTAACAATTTAAAGAAGCGTTTACACGAATCAAAAGGTAGCTGGCCTGAAGTGTTACCTGGAGTTTTATGGGCTTATAGAACAACTGCAAAAACGAGTACAGGAGAAACACCATTTTCGTTGGTTTATGGAGCTGAGGCTTTGATTTCAGTTGAGATAGGAGAACCAATCACACGGTTCACATAAGCAACGGAGTATTCTAATAATGAAGAGATGCGGTTCAATCTTCATTTACTCGAGGGAAGGAGAGAAGCTGCATTAATAAGAATGGAAGCACAAAAACAAGTCATAGAACAATATTACAACCGAAAAGCACGCCTCAGATTCTTCAAAATTGGGGACTTCATACTCAAAAAGGTTTTTCAATCTACGAAGGCTGCTAGCATAGGGAAATTAAGTCCAACATGGGAAGGACCCTATAGAGTTCGTAATATTGCAGGGAAAGGAGCATATGAACTGGAGACAATGGACGGGAAGGTACTACCTTCACATTGGAATGCTGTTCATAGAAAGGAAAGCTAAGTCCGAGATTCATTGGCCCTTTTGAGATACTCAGGAGGATTGGAGAGGTGGCCTATATGCTTGCTTTACCACCTAGTCTATCGGGAGTTCATCCGGTATTTCACGTGTCTATGCTCCAGAAGTATGTTGGAGACCCATCTC
>MU744990.1:72831-90463 GCA_026770625.1 Nicotiana glauca
GTTCTGATTGAAAATAAGGCATATAGCCTCTTAGAAGGGAGTTTACTTCAGAAAAGTCAACTGGAAGTTGACTATGTGGTTAGAGGGCTCGAATGTGAATTCCGGTGGTTTGGTTAGCTCCGGGAGGTGATTTATGACTTAGAGGAGTGATCGGAATTGAATTTGGAGGTCCGATGTAGAAATAGGCTTGAATTGGCGAAGTTGGAACTTTGGTCGGAATCCGGTTGATAGGTGAGATTTTGATCCGGAAGTCGGAATGGAATTCTGAGAATTGCAGTAGCTTTGTTAGGTGATTTTTGAGGTGCCTGCAAATTTTCAGGTCATTCGGACATCGTTTGGTCGGGTTTTTGCTTGCATGTTAGTTTTAGAAGTTTTAAGGAAAATTAGGCTTGAATCCGTGGTAATATGATGATTTTTGTGTTAAAGGACATGTTTTTATGATTAGAACAAGTTCGTATGGTGTTTTAGACTGGGTTGGGTTTTTGGTTGGGGTCCCGGGGGCCTCAGGATGGTTTCGGATGATGAATCGGGAGTTTGGATGCTTGGAAATGCAGTAGATGTTAAGGCTTCTGTTGTTTCCGCATCTGCGGTTGAAGAGCCGCTTAAGCAGTCCCCCAGATGCGGTTGAGTGATCTCAAAAGCATCCCCTTGGTGGCCTGGGTTTTTCCACAAAAGCAGACCTTGTTCCGCAGAAGCGGTCTCCGCAGAAGCGGTCCTTTGATCGCAAAGGCAGCTACCGCAGAAGCGGTATTAGACCGCAGAAGCGGTCCGTTGGAATTTAAGTGGAACCACAAAAGCGGTGAGGAATCTGCAGAAGCGGTAGCGGGACCGCAGAAGCGAAAGCTGTCAGAGGGTTTAATGAAACAGTGGGTTCGATTTTCAGAAGTTAGAAATCATTTTGGGGTGCGAACTAAGGCGATTTTTGGGCGATTTTGAAGAGGCTTTGAAGGAGAATCATCAGGTGTGGATATTTGAACTTGGATTATGATAGTATAGCATAAAACAGTTAATTAATCACTGAAAATTCAAGGAATTTAGGGGTAAAAATGGTTGTTAGGGCTCGAAGCCTAAGAGAGGCTAAATTGATGATTTGAAGGGGCTATTTAACTCCGATTCTTGTGTAATTGATATGTACGGACTCGTGGTGAGACGAGGATTTTGGAAATATGAATTTTGTAATTTTCGAGAAGTGGGCCCGGGGCTCGGGTTTTGCCAATTTCGTGTTTTTGAGTATTTTTTGAGTTCTTTCGATTGGGTTATGCCCTGTTAGATCATTGTAACATATTCCTTATGGTTTTGAGCAGATTCGATGCGTGAAGAGGTTAATTCAAGAGGGAAAGGCATAACGGACTAATCTCGCGACCGGTTCGAAGTGAGTAATAGATGTAGATGATGACCTGAGGGTTTGAAACCCCGATATATCACACTGTGACGCTATGATGAGGCGAGACACGTACTCTACGGTGAGTGCGAGGTTGATTGTGGTTGAGGACTGTAAACTAGTCCGACCGAATTATTTTGAACTATATCATTGGCTTGAAATTAGCCGGTAAACCTCCTACTTGGATGGTTATGGAGATATTTGGGGTTGTATGCAGACTATTTGGATCCCTAGGGATTGTTATAACTGTTCCCATAACGTATAACATGTTTTCCTGATATTAGCCCTGAATTGAATATTGTATCGAATTGGCTAGTAAAACTCGAAGGTTTTAAACACCTAATTAAAATTCTGATAATTGAAACTAAAAATGGTAAGTATGATTGTGCATTCATGACTATGCATGGATCGTGGTGCACGCCGTAGTGGGTGTGATATTATATTGCGCTTGGGCTGTAGGAGCCCCTCCGGAGTTTGAACCCCCACAGTGAGCAACGGATACCCATGGATCGGGCTACGCGCCGTAGCAATCATGTGCATTGCATTCATGCATTGATATATATGTCTGTTGTATCTGTCTCTACAGGTTAGTACACTGTTAAATGTGTAGGAGTACTGGCTTAGCTTCCCATTGTTGTATATTGGGAATTCCTACTTTCAAGTNTGAGGTAGCTGCCTGACGTCCGCAGGACTCGACTTCTCTCCTATTTCCTGTTATTTGACTTTTCTGCGTACTTCAGACTATGTTATTTTACAGTATATTTATGATATTATGGTAGAGGCTCTTGACTCATGACCCCAAGATCTTTGGGAGGTTGTTCAGTATTGTTGATTTTCTGATTTATTTCTATCTTTCAGTTATACTTCTAGTTTAAATACTGTTAATGATTTTCAAACAAATGGTTTTGAGCTTTATGCTCGAGTTGAGAGTGAAATTGGTCGGGCTTGCCTAGTAGTTGTGTTGGGCGCCATCATGACCAGGTTTGGGTCGTGACATTAAAGGATAGTTTATTTTTTGGAATACTTTACCTTGTTGCTCTCTGCTAATCACCTTTTCAGCAGAGGTAAAGTTTGAGGTACTTTGATTGATGCTTGCAATATCACTTGTGCCCAAACCTATGTTTGATTTATTTATTTTTTGTATTCCTTGATGCCAGCCGACTTCGCCATTTGGAAAAAGTATAGGATACTGTAGTGGATCATAACAACCATAATAATGTTTCACTCTATGTTTGTTTCCAGAATGTTCGTGAATGATAATATCTCTCTCGAATGGTACATTTTGATTGTTTCCATCTATCCAAATTGCAGCAACTTGATCTACTGAGGGTTTATTATAGACTCGTTGATCTAGGGCGGCATTTGCAACAATTTGAATATGCAAATCTTTAAGTTCCGAATGATGCTTTAGTTGGTGAAAGAATTGTGCATAAGGATTCCCATCCATTATCTGCGTGATTCTTTTCACAATTTCCTCTGATAAATTTGTTTCTTGTAGTTTTGATATCCTATTGCTTAACTCATTCTCAGTGTCAAAAAAGTATAACTGAAAATAACATGGATTATCATCACGTGGTACTAATGATGGAAGATCGTGATATATTTGGCCCTGTGCTTTAAAAGTGTAAACTCCTTTCCTTGAAGATGCCAGTTGTTTATCAAGTTTAGCACCAAAGGATGTAAATGAGAAGATGCTATTGTATGCTCTAACATTTCTCCGGAACTCCTTGGCTTCGTCTGATTGTGCAACAAATAACTCATATAATTGAGCTGAAACTTCCGTATTTGCTAATTTGATAGACCCATTTGCGCAACAAAATGCCGGAGGCTCAAATTGAAACCTTTTATCATGACAATATTTGCATTCCGGTGCACTTTCCAACTTATAAGTATGTGATATTGATAGTTCGTAAGAAACTTCTCCTAAGAGAAACATATACAGAAATCAATAAGCATAAGATACAATCTTAAATTTCTTTATTCAATAGAAACATAGAGTACACAATAAGACAATTTTACCTTCACTTTCCCACTCTTTTGATAAAGCCTTGAATAGCCAATTTATTACTTCAGGGTGCTTCCTAGATCGTCTTTATTCGTTGTCTATATTTTGTACTGGTTGATTCCATGCCATACATTTTTGAACCCTTCTCATTGAGGCACCTAATTGCCAATTTTCTACAATAAAAAAATAATTTAAAATTTGTATCGCAAATTTGGATTAATCACCGTTAAATGTGAAGATGTAGTAAGATTGATATGTCTGTGAAAATCATAAGGATCGGTATTTTGGTGTAATTATATTTACTCAATCGGTACTGCTGTGCTTGTTTTGGAACCAAATTGAAGTGCAATGAACTTTTTGACTTCTATCGTGTAACCTTCTATAGTTTCAATCATTATTTGAAGAGAATAAATTATTAAATTGTCCGTAAACCACTTCTAAGAATGTGGGGATAAAGGTAGAAGTCTCCTGACCGCATTATCCTAAATAATCATGAGCATACCTCCTAAATTTAGTAAGGTATAGTTGAATTAACATACCATTCCTCATTTGCATCATTGAATGGTTGAGCTGTTTATCAATATTTTCAGTATGCACAACTGCTTTTCTCTTTCTTCCTACAAAATTTATTACAATTACAGTACCAGATTTAATTTGTTATGTATACTGTAATGATAAGTAATGAGTATGTTATGGTTACCTGAAATTTTCTGTTCGCCTTCACAATGGTTTTGTATGTTTGGCTTTGCGGCAGTTGAACTAATATATTTATCCATCCTCCCAATGGCATAAGCTAATTTCCGTTGTTCTACCAACGAACAACAAAAAATTTATATAATCAATCAACTTATAAATTAATTTTTAGCATATGCTCAAGAATAGAAAATATCAATTATTGTTGTTGTTACCTTGTTCTGCCATCTGTATAAATCGAACAAATATCCTGTGTCATAACAGAAAACTATTAATATCCTAATTTTATCTTTATTAGATAGTAGGAGTAATTCTCCAAAGATAACAGATACTTACTAAAATTAAAATCTAGATTATTATAGGTCCAATAATTGTGCGTATATTCAGTCAATAATCTATTTCAAATATGAATTTAATCAGTATAAATACAACCCAATACAGCCCGACCGGGGTGTCACAAGTCACGAGCATTTAGGAGGATCCTTATTACAATTTTTAAAATATATAATACACAGAGTAAAATCTGAAAAACAAGAAGAAAAAGAATCTCGGTGCCGCGAACGACGGCAGTCACCTTGCTTAGCTACGATAGCAATACCTTCAATCCTCTACTAACCCGCTACCGGGTGAAACAGTACCTGCAACTGCACGCGAGGTGCAGGGAGTAAAGTGAGTACTTCCAACTCAGTGGTAATAAGAGAGAATAATAACTGAGCGATAAGAAAACACGTATGGGCACACCAAAATGCTATAAAAGACAGTACAACCCTCTGAGAAAGATAGTAAAACCGTAACATCGAGAAAATACTTTAGAAAACCTCAAGCTCAGTTAAAAATCTCTTTTGAAAGTATGTCTTTTCAACAGTTGCAAAATAAGTTTCAACAAGTAGGAAACAGTCAGAAATCTGCCCCTTGGGCTCAGTATCAACCTCTCAGTGCAGTATCAGCCCCGCGGGCTCACTCCCAACTCATCAAGTACAACCTCAGCCATCTCGGGCTCAGCACGCCCAACTCACCAAACATAATATCAGCCTCTCGGGCTCAGCACTCCTTAACACGTAACAACAGAGTATCTGGTCAACAAGGCAAGTAATAACATGTATGCCAATGATATATGAGTGCTAAATGTCATGCCACATAGTGCAAACAGGAGTGGGTGCATGAATGCAATGCAATGCATATGACCGCTACAGCGCGTAGCCCGATCCATGGGTACCCTTCGCTCACTGGGTTATGTACAGACTCCGGAGGGGCTCCTTCAGACCAAGCGCTATAATACTGCGGCGTGCAGTCTGATCCACATAACATATCACTACAGCGTGCAGTCCGATCCATATAATATATATTACTGCGGCATGCAGTCCGATCCATGAAATATGCTACTGCGGCGTGCAGTCCGATCTATGCAATATGCTACTATGGCGTGCAGTTCGATCCGTGCACGTATATGCATATGCACACATAACACTTGAGTCCTGAAAGCCTCCTCATGTATCACTCGAAGCCTGAAAGCCTCCTCACATCACTCGAGGCCTGAAAGCCTCCTCACATCACTCGAGGCCTGAAAGCCTCCTCACATCACTCCTCATGCCCTCACATATGGCCCTCGGCGTCAATCAGTCCAAAAATAGTCAAAACGCCCCTCGGGCATCAGTAAAAGAATGATACTCAGCTCAAATAATAGTTCAAATATCAGTTAAAACTCCAAGTTTGAGTAAAATATTACTGAGTTCATAAAACAGTGTAAATCACACGGGCTGAGTTCAAATAATATTTCAAATAGTGAGGGAAATAGTGATGACATTTCATAAAGGGTTCAAACAATCGGCAATAAGCCCCAAGTATGGCAATGAGCCCAAGTCATAATGATAACAACAAATCATTTGCAAATATGTGGTAAAACCAACAACCGGGACGGACCAAGTCACGATCCCCAATGGTGCTCTACCCTATGCTCAGGTCCAGCATTCAAGTCACCTAAATACAACACTAAGATGCGCAAATCCGGGGTTTCAAACCCTCAGGATATCATTCCCAAGTATTACTCACCTCGAACCGGTGAAATCTCAAGCTCGCGACGCCTTTGCCCCTCAAATTGGCCTCCACATGCGTCGAAACTAGCCGAAAACTGAGCGAATACATCACAATATGCAAATGGGATAATACCCAATCGAAAACAATCGAATTATAGCAAAAACCTCAAAACTAGCAAAACCCGAACCCCGGGTCCGCTTCTCTAAAAATTACAAAATTCACATTTCTAAAATCCTTGTCTCGCCACGAGTCCGTACATACCAAGAACTCCCAAAGCGGACCACAAATGGCCCCTCAAATCCTAAATTTAGAGTTTTTGCTCAAAGCCCTAATATCTTGAAATTTTGCTCTAAACTCATGAATTCCATGGATGATTCTTGAATAAAAATATGTATTTAACTCATAAAACTTACCTCCTATCAATTCCCATTCAAAACCTTCTTACTTCCCGTCAAAATGCTCCCAAGATGCTCAAAAATGGTGGAAGAAATGAGTTGGTTCGCGGATGAAATGTCCTTAAAACATTCTGCCCAGCCCTGAAATTCCTTCATCGCGTTCGCGACTTCACCCACGCGAACGCGAAGACCAAAATTCCCTGGGCCCTCTTTTACTCTTTGCGAACGCAGAGCCCATCCCGCGAGCGCGATGCTTCAGCTAACAGACCTACGCGATCGCGGCCAGTGCCTCGCGAACGCGAAGGCCAAAAACTCCTGAGCCTCCATTCCTTATATGCCTTCGCGTCTAATCCCTCACGAACGCGATTCTCACCCAGCTATCCCTCCGCGAACGCATAATCATACCTCTAGAATGCGATGACCAATCACCCACTGCCTTCGCGAACGTGTCCATGACCACGCGAACGCGAAGGATTAATTTTTCCTGCGCTGTTTCTGCAATTTCTGCAGAATTTCATATGTCCAAACTTCCCGAAAAATCATCTGAAATCACCCCGGGGCCCTCGAGACCTCAACCAAAATACTAACCTACTCAAAAACATCATACGAACTTGTTCCAATCATAAAAACACACACAACAACACAGAATCATCAAATTACCATGGATTCAAACCTAAATTTTCTTAAAACTTTCGAAACTCGCAATCGATCAAAAACCCGACCAAACGACGTCCGAATGACCTGAAAAGATGCAGACATATCCAAAATCTCCTGACGAAGCTACTGTAACTCTCGGAATTCCATTCTGACCCTCGGATCAAAATCTCACCTATCAACCGTAATTCGCCAAAATTCCAACTTCGCCAATATAGGCTAACTTCTTCACCGGACCTCCAAAATTACTTCCGATTGCACTCCTAAGCCTTAAATCATCTTCCGGAGATAACCGAATCATTGTAATTCAATTCCAATCCCTCTAACTCATAAGTCAATATCCAATTGACTTTTCCAACTTAAGTCTTCTTAAAAGAGACTAAGTCTCTCATTTCCAACCAAACTCTATCCGAATTACTTCAAATTCACCGAACACATGTAATGAAACATATAGAAGCATAAAACGGGGAAAACGGGGTGGAGATACATGAGATGACGGGTCGGGTCATTATAATCATCATATCTATATTCTACCCTACCCACCCTGCTAGGGTATTAAAGCGTGGAATATCTCGTTACTTATTGCATGCTAGTACCCGTCCCAATCCTATCAGTCCCGGAGGCAATTTTACTACTAGTCCTAAATGGGAGAGTGGTTTGGGGCCTTTTGAGAGTTTTCAAAGGACAAAATACTAAGACGTCAATCAAAACACATACTGCAAGTAAAGTGGGAAGCAAATAAGCAAGTAGGGCTCAAATAAGCCTCCTTAAATCAGATAAAGCCATAGAGTTTAGCATGTCTTGCACGTAATGGTTTGGTCTTAAATTAAATAAAGCAATGAGTGGACTGGTTCAACACATATTTTTTAGACAGGAAGTTCGCATTAGGCTTGCTCGAATGCAATTGTCTAAAACTGATCTGATTTAATTAATCCTCTGTCTAAGTGTTAGATAGAATTACTGATTTTAAAACATGAACTGATTATAAAGGAAAGTTACAACGTAAAAGGAGTTTAAAAAAAACATGTACTATTATATAAAAGGTTCAACAGAGGAGAAACGAACTTCAGAGGACATGCAAACTAATTGGGAAAGAGTTTCATGAGTTTCAGAAAAATGCAAATTCATTTAGAAAAGATCTGTTACTTTAAGAGCTTTAGTAAATACTATTTTTCAAAAGTTGATGCTAATTTGAATGAATTAAACGGCTCAGATTCAAAGCTCCTATAGGCATGCTTTCTATGTGTTACTTGATTTGGACCTTTTAAACGGGAGTACGGTAGACATGGTATCTATATAAAAGTTTTGTTGTTAAGCTAATTGCTTGCCTAATGACGTTATTATATGCAGAAATGCAAATCCCTATAAGCATGGTATCTATATGCTTAATTGTTAAGCCTAATTGTTTGCCTAATGGCGTCATTATATGCAGAAATGCAAATCCCTATAGGCATGGTATCTATATGCTTAATTGTTAAGCCTAATTGTTTGCCTAATGGCATCATTATATGCAAAAATGCATATCCCTATAGGCATGGTATCTATATGCTTAATTGCAGAAATCGAATGAATCTTATAGACATGCTTTCTACGTGTAAAGTTGCACAAATCAGAAATAAATCCCTATAGGCATATTTTCTACCCTTAATGCATAAATGTAAACCCCCTCCCTTTTCACTAAACCCCCCTGAGTGTGTACAAACTATTACAGACTAGAAGAATAAAACTGAAATTAAAAGTACATCAGGAATCATCAGCTACATCTGAACAACCTAATTCATACTTAATGTCTAATAATATGAGATTGAGCCACTTCCGAGATCCAGATTTCCAAAGCCTTCTCTTATCTAGGGTGTTTTAGAGATCCAAGGGTTTTCAGGAACCCCAGGCGGTGCTTACACCCAATATGTTAATCAGAATGAGTTATAGTGCAGTGTGGAAGGGCCAGCTCTCAGCTGTCCAAGTTCAGAGGGAGCTCAGGGGTCCCAAGGCAAGGATCACCATAGAGGGGCAGAACTTAAGTTCTAAGAATGAGTGCAAGTGTAATAGAGATGGGTAGGAAGTGTCAAGGTAGGCTGGTGGTCATACCTAACCATGAGGTAGGCTGGCACACCCCTAACCAAACCTGTTGGCCAAACATTGGAGAGTAAGGACCTATTGAAGGTCAAGCCATGGCCTGGGCAGTAATTAGAGTGCTGTCAGGCTAAAGTTTCAACTCAGCTCACATAGTAAGGCAATGGGGGATGGGAAATTGAAAGAGCTTAGGACACAAAGAGAAACAGTTCATACCGATGGACAATAACTGCAGATATATTGCCATGTTTTGAACCATAGCTCAAAACACATAAGGGGATACATGAATGGGATTCATTACAAGAAGTGGGCAAGACATAAGCACATTGAACAAAGATTAAATACTTCAGACATTAAAGTAAACATGGATATAAGAACTGGTAAATAAACACATTGGACTTGGGGCTAGAATTAAAACTAGGACATACCAGTTTCAGAAAGCAAAAAGAGCAAAAATCTTGTAACAGGCCGCAACACAAATAGCCAGAGTATACTTATACGTGTGAGTGTGATTTCAGAAAAAGACTCGAGTGTTGGTCATGTGTGTATTAAGAAAAGAGCAGGTATTTATAGTTTGAAATCAGGCAGGGAACAAGGTAAGAAAATAATCATATATCAATTAGAATCAATCAGTAGCAGAAAATCCTTTTAATTGAGGAATTCAAATTTGAATGGTAAAGGGCAGGAGTTATTTAAGGAAGGAGATCAAGTAAACATATTGTGCATAGCATACAAATAAGGGGTAAATACATAGGGGTTTTAATTAAGGAAAGAAAATTTTCAAATACACGGTTAAGTAAATAAGGCAAGGAGAAAGTAAATCAATTAGTACATAGTAAATCAGGGAATCAGGGATTCAAAATCACCAACGAACCAAGTCAGAAATAGGGGAATCGAAAGGTTAAAAAGAGTTTTCATATAAAACAAGGAAAGAATCAATCATGCTTACACAAGGAAGTCTGAAATCAGTCCCAAATTCTAGAGGGACAACCAATGTATATAAAGAATGCACAACATTGGGCATGTGAGGTTAAATCATGGCAAAGAGAAACAGTAATGCTAGAGAAACATGATAGTCATATAGGATAATCTAGTAACAGGGGAAGGGGGTATCAGAAACATGCCAAGGAGTCACGTAAACAAGGTCTTATAGAGTTTAGCAAAAAGTCAGAACCACATGGAGCAACAAAGACGAAACAACTTCAGGAACTCAGAGATTAGGGTTTTGAAACCAAGCAAGTTTAAAGATGAGAAGCACACAAAGCACGTAACAAGTGGCCTCCAAACTCGAATGAAACCCCAAATTTAATCGAGTCTAGAAACGAAACAAGTAAGTCAGGCAGAAATACTAACACAATAAGTCCAGAAAACTCAAAGGGACTAAGAACTTAAACATGTATTCCCCAGAAACTTCATGAAAACATAATAAAGAAAAATCGTGCAAAACACAGTAAAAGAAATCACAATAAAAGAAAACACATAAAAATCATAGTAGAGCACGTAAAATCAGAGAAACCCTATGTCGGAGAAGATGAAAAGTTTGAAAGCAAACTTTGAAAAAATCGCTTGAAAACCTTAAAATAAACATAGATCTATAACAGATCTAAATAAATTAGGAGAACCTCTAGAGGCTAGGGTTTCAGAAGAACCCTAGAAGCGAGAAAGCCTGGAAAAGTCACGATCTAAGCCAGAGAACATCACAATCAGGCTCAAAAGACCAAAAGCCACCAGAGCAGGGTCGGAGATGGCCGGGATCTTCGAATAAGTGAAGGTCTGAGTGAAGATCCTCAAGGTATGGCCTCGATTCTTCAAACAACAGGCATGCAGGAGCCATTGGAGGCAAGTACAGGCCTTCAATGGCTTTGGAAGCCATGGATTCAGGCGGTTTTGGGTGGTAACCGGAGGGAGGCGGCTAGGGTTAGGTTCAGGTCTTAGAGAGAATTAGAGAGGAGAGGGAATTTGAGGGCGGCGGATTAGGAGGAATGAGAGAGTTAGGGAGGTCATTTGGATTAAAAAGGGAAGGGGATGAGGGGAGTAGTTGATCTAAAAGCTCAATGGTTGGGATTAAACAGGTTAGACGGGGGACGGGTTTGGGTAGGATAAGAGAGGTTATGGGGCGGGTAATTTAGGAATTGGGTTGGGTAATTGGGGTTGAGATTGGGGTCTAATTTAAGGCTAAAATTGAAATAGATGGGGCTAGTATTTAAATAGCCAATTTTCCTTTGTTTAATTTTATAAAAATAGTGAAAATGACTTTGGGAAAAATCAAAAGCAATGAACCCCTTAATAATTCATAATTATTAATTAAAAAATACTGGAACTAATTTTATAATTATAAAATATTATTAATCGTAAAATAGGCTATGATTGCAATTATATGCAATTTAACTTTAAAAATATCAAATAAATTCATAAAAATATGCAAAAATCACCTTAATTGTATTTTAGTGTAAATATGAGAATAAAATATGTTATTCACCAAAATGATAATTTTGGAAATAATTACTGAATTCTGTAATATTAAAAATAGATGATAAATCGGTTTAAAAATTAGAAAAGTACCAAAACTCTTGGGTGTGCTTATATATGCACATATATGTTATTTTGAAAGTATTTTGGGTATAAAAAATACTTAGGGATAAATTGGGTATCAACACCTTGTAGCATAGATCATACTTTTCCAGCAACTTCTCGAAGGCCCGGTTACAAAAGTGAGTGCCTCCGTCACTGATAATCGCTCTTGGTGTCCCAAAACGGGTGAATATGTTCTTCAAAAATCCCACCACCACTCTTGCATCATTAGGGGGCAGCGCTGTAGATTCTACCCATTTGGACACATAATCCACAGCGACAAGTATGTATTTATTGCCAAAAGAGCTGACGAAGGGACCCATGAAGTCAATCCCCCAGATATCAAACACATCCACCTCTTGAATTGGGTTCATGGGCATCTTATGGCAATGGGAAATGTTCCCGGTCCGCTGACATTCATTGTAACCCTTTACCCATTGGTGCGCATCTTTAAAAACTGTTGGCCAACAGAATCTGGCCTCTAGCACTTTCACAGTTGTCCTGACCCCTCCAAAATGTCCTTTGTATGCCGATGCGTGACAAGCCTGCAAAACAGAAGATTGTTCTATCTCGGGGACACACCTCCGGATCATATTATCAACACATATTCTAAACAGATAAGGCTCATCCTAATAATACATGGGGCAATCACGATAAAACGTTTTCTTTTGAACATATGAAAGGTCATAGGGAACTATACCGCAGGCCAGGTAATTTGCAAAGTCTACATACCATGGCACTTCCTTAAGACTAGTAGCGAGCAACTGCTCATCTGGAAAGGCTTCCAGAATATCCTCAACATCAATCAAGTTTTCAGCTCCCTCAAGTCGTGAAAGATGATCAGCGACTTGGTTATCTATGCCCTTACGATCACGAATTTCGAGGTTGAATTTTTGCATTACTAACACCCAATGAATCAGGCGCGACTTGGAGTCCTTCTACTCGATCAAGTATCTTAGAGCTGCATGATCAGTGTATACAATTACCTTAGAACCAATCAGGTATGATCTGAACTTGTCGAAAGCAAACACCACAGCCAACAACTGCTTCTCCATCATAGTGTAGTTCAATTAGGCTCCACTCATCGTTCTACTAGCATAGTAGATTGTATGCATCAGCTTGTCTTTCCTCTGTCCCAGCACTACCCCCAATGCATAGTCATTGGCATCGCACATGAGTTCGAATGGTTGCTCCCAATCGGGGGCAACAATGATAGGTGCTGATACCAGCCTCTTTTTCAGCTCCTCGAATGCTACCCTGCAATCATTAGAAAATAAGAAATGATGATCTTTTTCTAATTACTTACAGGGAGGGTTGGAAATTTTTGAGAAGTCTTTTATGAATCTCTGGTAGAACCCGGCATGCCCGAAGAAGCTCCTGATTGCCTTGACTGAAGTTGGAGGAGGTAGTTTTTCTATTACATCCACTTTAGCATGATCCACCTCAATTCCTTTGCTTGACACCCGGTGCCCCAAGACTATGCCTTATTGTACCATAAAGTGGCACTTTTTCCAATTAAGAACCAAATTAGTCTCGATACATCATTTCAGCACGCGAGTCAGATTTATCAGGCACTCATCAAATGAATTCCCCACTACTGAGAAGTCATCCATGAACACCTCCATTATGTCCTCTACCACGTCAGTGAATATGGCCATCATGTACCTTTGGAATGTGGCGGGTGCGTTGCATAGGCCAAAGGCATCCTTCAAAAGGCATAAATACCATATGGGCACGTGAAAGAGGTCTTCTCTCTATCCTCTGGTGCAATGGAAATCTGATTGTACCCTGAGTACCCATCCAGAAAACAAAAGTGTGACCTCCCTGCCAATCTGTCTAACATCTGATCAATGAAGGGAAGTAGGAAGTGGTCTTTCCAGGTGGCTAGATTTAACTTTCTGTAATCCATGCAAATTCTCCAGCCTGTGACAGCTGTGAGCACGTGATTTTTACCCTAAGCAAATTATTCCAAAAAATGTCAAATAAAATAACTGGGACAATTTTAAGAATTTTGTTGCATTCTTTGTGTTAGTTGGTCACACAATAAATTATATTAAAAATACAAAAAATATGCATATGGATTAAGATTTTAATTTTTATATTTTTTTAGTATTAATGCATTTTGGAAAAAAAACAATGGAAGAAAAATTGGAAAAATAGTTCATTTTAGCTTTTTAGTGTTTTAATTGAAAATTACTACAAAATGGTTATTAAATAAATTTTAGAGTTTAATTAGTATAATTGTTAAGTTTAATTTTAATTTTATAAAATCAGAAAAATACAAAAATATACATATATATATACATATATATATATATACACAAAGTGTTGGCCCAAAAACACACCAAGACACCCAGCCCAAAACAAATGCAGCCCGCCCCAACCCAGTCTCCATATTTCGGAATCCAAACGACGTCGTTTAGCCATAGAAAATCTAGGCCGTTGAATTTTGATCAAACGGTCAGACTACACAAGCCAATTTACTTATCAAACGACGACGTTCCGAGCCGTTAGATCTGGACCGTTCATTTGTTTGATCTAACGGGCAAGATTGAACCATCCTTAAGGTAAAACGACGTCGTTCCAGTATTATAATATCAGACCATTCGATACATATTAAAACGACATCGTGTGAGGTTCTAGGATTTAATCTCAACCATCTATATATTCCAATCTAACGGTCCCTAAACTATCAATACTTACACTTAAAAATGTCTGAAGATTAACCAAACATCAGAGACACAATCTTCTTCTTCCTCGTATCTCTATAGGTCGCCGGATTAGGTCGTCGCCGGTAGATGCCATCACCTTCGTTGCTTCCCAAAATAACACCCTAGAAAGCCCTGAATCCCCTCTCTTCACTCCCATAAACATTTTTCTTAGAATTAGTCTCCAGGCCTTCGAATATCCTTTTTTGTGTTGCCGGAACCCTACTCCGGCGAACACAAGGTATGCCAAATGAACCCATTTTTACACCACAGAACTGCCTTGGCCCCCTCTACACTTATCTGGTAGTCTCTTGGCTCGAATGTAGCCAGAACTACTCGAATATAATTTTCAAAGAATTTCTGGCCCTAAGACCATCTTCCAATTTCTATGATTCCTGACCAAAACATACCCAATCACGTGTATTCCCATGAAAACACATGACTGGGTATGTTTCGTGTCAAGAATCTCGAAAGATTCTCTCAAGTCAGTTGGCCGGAATTTTCTCTTTACATCAGTAAGTCCTTCTCCTATTTTTCTTTCTTTTATATGTTATTGTGATTCGGAATACTTCTTGATAATAGTTTGCATGCAAAATTAACTTAGGTTTTAATGTTTAAATTTCTTTCTAATTAAGGCCATTTGATAGTCCCTGTTATTTCTGACTTTATTTTCCTGTTTATTGACCTCTTGTCAATAGTTAGACGGCTAGTCAGTGATTTAGTTAGGTTTATTCTCATATAATAATTTGGAAATTATTAAGATTGATCCCAGTTAGGTTTGCTGTTGATTATAATGCTTAGGGTTGTATTGGTCATAGCTGATAGTTTAGAGAAAATAGGAAGTAACTGATTCAAAGGCTGCTGTAATTTTAAGAGTTGGCAAGGGTAATTTGGGCATGGAAAAAGGTAGAATGTGGAGAATTAGTAATTGAAAGGAAGGGTTAAGGGTAGTCTAGGAATTTTGAGGCTCAAGGAGCATCCTAGAAGCTCCTAGAATAGGGTTCTATTGCACATTTCTAAAAATAGGGCAGTAACTTGAATAACAACTTAAGAAATGGGGGAGCAATTAGCTAATAAAGAAAATAAAAGGTTCTAGTCCAGAGTTTACAAACTGAGACCCACCCGGTTGAGTTTGGGGTCAACTTGACCCAGGGTCTGTTTGGTTTTCAGGGTAATTTCAGGGACATCTGAGGGTAGTTTAGGTATGTGTCTTAGGGAATCTTGCAGTAGCAAAATACAAATCCCTAGAAGCTTCTAGTATGGGGTTCAAAATACAATTTCAGAAGTTGGGTAGTTATAACTTGAGTAATAAGCAGAACTTGTGTGGTTAAAAGGAAAATAATGGGGTCTTATAGTAAAAAAACAAATTTAAAAGGGGGCTGCCTGATTTCTTCCTATAAATAGGCATGCCTTTGCTTTGTGAAAGAGGCTGGTTTTCTTTGGCTGGCAGCCATAAAAGTTTCCACTGAAATACTGTTTCATTAAAAAGAAGAACAGAAAAATCTTAAAGGGAAATTGTTATATTGGCATTGGGTTTTTTATGCTTCAAAGGGCTGGGTGTTCTTGAGTCTTCTTTGGTTTGGTTTGGGGTTCCAATCGTGCTAGTGCTGCTGATTATTGATTGTTGTTGTTGCTTATTAGTTGCTGACCCATCTCATCCTTTTTCTTCTTAAATTTCCATTTCCAGGTACACATTTCGAATCTACCTCAATGTAACTTACAAGTGTGTAGAGATGAAAGAAATGTAGTATAGTTTCCTGATAATTTTGTGTTATATTTCCTGTAATCTTATGAATTTCAGTAGGTCATGTTTGTAATTAAGACTTGAACTATTTTTGGACTGTTACGTATTGCTTGGACTGTTGTATATTGTAGTATCACAAATGTATTGTACATGGATCTAACTTAGTGGAGTTGTTTGTTTAAATCTCATTGTAGTTAGGAAGTCTATGAGTTTTATGTATGATGATACAAAAAATTATTAAATCGGATTGTTAGTCAGTATGCGTATTGTAGATGTGTTGGATTCCATGATTAATATTTCAATTTTTTTTAAATAATCACCTAGGGCTTAAGCATAAAAATCAGGAAACCTGCAAATAGCTGGACTAACAAATTGTTTTGTTAAAAATGATTTGTAAGTAGTGATTGTCTAGGTTGAATTCTAATAATTGATTAGGCTTGAACTTCAGAACGCCTACTGGCTAAATTGAAATCAGGGGAATGTATTGGCTCGGCAGTCAGGCCCAAATAGCAATCTGCCGTTACAACTTCCAGCCTAGGGCCACGATTGGCTTGCCCTTTGGGTATACTTGGTTAAATGGTCTTTTATAAGGGTTGCATGCTTGGCCCAAAATGATAAGGGTCTGATTTCATGTGGACATATGGATCCAAGTAATAATTCTTAAACAATATTAAGTTAGGACTTTTCTTTTAGTGATAGAGGCGAAGCCCAAAAGGAAACAAAGGCGTCCTAACTTCCTCTTTCATATACATGTAGCTAACGTACTTTTTGAATAACTGTTGTATATTTTCCCAATAAATTTTGCAACTTTAGACCTCCATATAACCCATGGCCCTCGTATAATCAATTAAAAATACTTAGAGATTCAGGACAAGCCATTTAGCAAATTTCATGGCCTTCCAAAAGATAACAACACGTTAGCCTCTTCAGGCGCGATTTTAATTAAAAATACTTCCTTAAATTGGGGTGTGCATTGATTGCAACCCAAATCCAAATCTCGACGAAAGCGAAATGTGTTAATAATCACGTGTACACTGGTGGTGACGTGGTTAGAAATGCGTTTTTACGACGTCGTAATTCTTAAACAAACAAATAATGATTAAAAATGGCTAAAAATATGGAGATGAGCCTCGCTGAACCCAGAATAATTGCGGGACCCTCGATAATTGATTATTAAAAATAGTTAGAATTTGGAGGGGCTATTTTAGCAAATTTCAATGGCCTCTCCCAAACATCATCACGCTAGAACCGTTAAGCACGATTTAATTACTTCCTTAAACTCGGGTGTGCATTGATTGCAACCCAAATCCAAATCTCGACAAAGTCGAAGTGTGTTAACGAAAATGGGTGCCTTGATGGCAACGTGGTCGGAAA
>MU744990.1:90654-123012 GCA_026770625.1 Nicotiana glauca
TAATTCGGTGACTTGAGACACCATTATATTCTCAAGTGGCGACTCTGAAAATTTAAATAACTAATCCCATTCCGACCGTCCTTTAATTGGAAAAACTCTTTTTATTATACCCTTCACGGGGTGTAGTAAGCATAAAAAAGAGGTGTGACAATAGTTCTTGTAGAGATCAGTTCATTGTTATTATTTTTAACCACTGTCATGCCACCCTTTTTTGGTACACATTGAACCGGACTAACCCAGCTGTCGTCAGAGATTGGGAAAATGATTCCCGCATCCAACCACTTTATCACTTCTTTCTTCACCAATTCCTTCATGTTGGGGTTCAGCCTTCTTTGGTGCTCCATGGAAGGTTTGTATCCCTCTTCCAGTAAAATTTTGTGCATACAGTAGGCGGGGCTGATCCCTTTTATGCCTACCATGGTCCATCCAATGGCAGTCTTGCACTCCTTGAGTACCTGCAAGAGTTTTTATGTCCGGACATCTAACAAACTAGATGAGATAATAACATGTAATATGGAGTCAGGTCCAAGGAACTCATACTTGAAATGGGCTGGTAATGGCTTCAACTCCAGCTTTGGTGGTTCTTCAATGGATGGCTTGGATGGAGGAGTTTTTCTATTTTCCAAGTGCAGGGGCTCAAATTCAATAGTTCTATCCCAGAACCCTCTACCCTCTAATGCCATCACCCATCCTGCCAGTTCTTCTCCCTTTACCTCATCTAAATTCATCAGACATGCAGCGAGGGGGTCTTCAATAGTTAGCATTTCATCATCGGCCTCTACGATTACATCCACGACATCGATAAGAGAGCAATTGGCGAATTCACTTAGTTGCTTCATAGATTTCTACACGTTGAATGTTATCTCTTCATCGTTCAATCTCATCTTTAACTCCCCAGTTTCACAGTCAATAAGATCTATCCCCATGGACAAGAACGGCCTTCCCAAAATTATGGGAATCTCTTCAGCCACTTTACAGTCTAGAATAACAAAATCTGCAGGGAACACAAATTTCCCTACCTGAATCAACACTTCATCCAGGATACTAGAGGGTCGCTTTACCGTCCTGTCATTTAGCTGCAACAACATAGAGGTGGGTCTAGCTCTTCTAATACCTAGCCTCTTATAAATCACTAGGGGCATAAGATTAATGTTGTCCCCTAGATCACACAGTGCTTTAGCAAAGGCAAAATCACCATTACTGCATGGGATTGTAAAGCTCCCTGGGTCAGACAACTTTTCCGCAATTGGTCTAGTCGCCACTGCACTACAGGTCTGAGTAAGAGTAACTGTAGCCAAGTCTTGGAAATCAAATTTTTGGGACATTAAGTCCTTCATCATTTTTGCATACCCAGGTATCTCTTTCAAAACATCAATTAAGGGAATATTTACCTGGATTTGTTTTAGCATTTCCAAGAACTTCTTGTATTGCTCCTCTTTTTGGTACTTAATTAGACATTAAGGGAAGGGTGCAAAAGGTCTCTTCTTCCCAATCATTTGGGATCGATCTTTATCAGCTACCACATCAACCACTGGTTCCCGGGCTATCCCAACTTCTTTCTCGGTCTCAATCTGAATGCTTTTTTCTTCCTGGGAAGGCTGGACTGTCACCTCTGTCAGTTTCATTGATTCATCCAACTCAATGGGCACTGGTATGAGTGTCTCAGCCTGCCTAGATTCTCGAGCCCTTTCTTTATCTACATCTAAATCTCTGGCATTACGTAGGCCCATCGCCATCAGCTGCTTCGGGATTTGATCTTTTAAATTTATCCGGGTGTCTGCAGGTAGTGTCTCATGAGGAAGATTATTCAGAGACATCGAAATTTGTACCATCTGCATTTCAATATTCTTGATCGTTGAATCCGGTACATCTACTCTCTCACTAATCTTTGCATTAGACCCAATAACCTGTTGCATCATTGCTTAAAGTCTAGCAAACCCATCTTTTTGTCATCTACTATACTGCTGCTGAGTATGGTGATACCCCTACTGCTGATTGTGATTATTGTATCCCTGTGTCCTTGGGTAAGGTGCTATATTATTGGGGGGTCTCACACCTCCCATATTCCCATTGTTGAACTATGATTGGGCTGGCCTGTACTGCTGATTTTGCTGACCCCCAATTCTGACCACCTTGTCTCTGGCCTCCATAACTAGACACATAGTTCATATCTTCAGGGTATTGATGATGATCGTGTTCTGCATTCCATTGGTTACCAATTGGCTGACTAATGCAAGATGTTCACAAGCCCCCATTAGTAGTATCTACAATATGTACCTGTTGTTTCTGCCTTGACTCTTCCACCTTTTTTGTGAGTATACTCATCTGTGTCAATAAGGTGGCCATATTTTCAGCCATAGAATTGGATGGATCTAAAGGCACTGAGTGCACCACTTGAGTGATAGGTGTATTTCTGGTTATCCATCCCGAATTTTGCGCCATCTTGTCAAGCATACCCTGACCTTCTCTCCATGTTTTACTCAAAAATGCTCCACCACCTGAAGCATCAACAATGTTCTTCACGCTATCTGACAATGCCATGTAGAACCGTTGTCCCAACATCAAATCTGGAATGCCATGGTGCGGACATATGACCAACATCCCTTTAAAACGTTCCCATGTTTCATGCAGTGTTTCCATTGGTCTCTATTTAAAACTCAAAATTTCATCAATCTATTGCGCGGTTTTGTTGAGTGGGTGAAACTTGTTCACGAATTGCTTGACTAACTCCTCCCAAGTTGTTATGGAATTTATTGGGAGTGATTTTATCCAGGTCTGGGCAGCTCCAGTCACTGAGAATGGGAACAATAACAACTTGATTGCTTCCGGAGTTACATTGGGTTGCCTTTGGGTTTTGCAGATTGATAGAAAATTCTTCAAGTGTTGTTGAGGATCTTTGACTTGTGACCCCTAAAATAGTCCCTTGTTTGCATTAAATGCAGCATGTTATTCGTAATTTGGAATGATTCAGCTTATATCTGCGGGACTAAAATCGAGGTGGCTAGATTTTCAGCTGAGGGTTGTAACCAGTAATAGAGAGCTGCCTCTGGCACAAGAGGTGTCATTGGCGCTATTGGTACAACTGGGTTCTCTTCGTGATCTCCCATTGTTGTTTCTAATGGGTCAGTTGTCTGTTGTTATTTGTTTTTCTAGTTGGCCCGGTTCAAGGCCTTGAAAAATTTCTCGGGATCTGATAATGCTTCAAATACTTCACCAGTTCTCGATGAGTTTCTAGGCATGCACCTGTGCAACCAAGTCGACAAACGTTAAAAATTTCAATGTAAAAATTGGGTGTAGAGAAAACTGACTACGCTAAGAATTTTTGTACTTCTTTCAATCGTAATTGATAATACCGTTAAATTCCCCGACAATGGTGCCAAATTTTGATCACACCTAACTATGCCTAATAAAAGGACACGCGGATGTTGCGCATATAATATGAGTATTTAAGCCCAGTATCGAACCCACAGGGAATTAAACTATCAATTACTTTTATGGGATTTACTAAATTTTATAGAGTCAACTTCCCAAATGTTGTAAATAACAATTGATGGTATTTATAATAAGTAAAACTGAAAGTAATTAAGTAGCTAGAACAAACTATGATTTCTTTGTAAACGATTATGAGAAGGTTCTAAGGTGATGATTTCCCCCTATTGATGCAATCACTTTCGATTATGGTTCATATAGATTTACCGAAACATCTCTATCAATTATGAGCACTCCTTTTACCGCAAATCTCTCCCGAGTAATCACGATAATTTACTAGACGCACTCTACCGAGATACGCTAGCTGGCTTTGTTTATTACAGCTCACTAAAATTGCACCCAAGGCTTCGTTATCCCTAATTCCACCTTTAAACCCACAGTTATAGATCCCTCTTATACCTTGGGAGTGGTGTTGTTCAACAATTACCTAAATATGTACTCTCTCCCGAGTTATGCACACTAAATAGGCACAGCTAATTGAGGATCCTGTCAATTAACTACAACAGATACGTAGTTGAACAAATAGAGATTAAATCAAGCAAAACTACATTAACATAATCAAGAAGTTCATTCTTTAATAGGTTCAATCAAAACCTTAGACAAAGGAATTAGCTACTCATACTAATATTCATCATCACAATAATCAAATTCATTACAAATCATAAAAACAAAAGGAAGAAGAGAAGAACTTGATGTAGAATACTCATCCTTGCCTCTTGCCTTTCCTTTTCTTGCTCTCAGCTATCAAAAGCTGCACACCTATCCTTGGGCAAGCTTGACCTTCTATAGGTTAAGTGAATTTTCCCCCAGACTTCCAAATTTACCCTTGAGAATTATCTTCCGGAACTGGTCTAGTAGCCTACCATTCTGCCTCGACCATCTGGGCTAGCGCGGTCACGCTAGCCCAGGCCTTTATTTGGTCGATTCCTTTTCTCGTTTTATCGTTTTCTCTTCTTCTCGCTTACTCAACTCCTAGGGGTCTTTCCTGCTTCAATGTAGCTCCAGCCACAGCTTTAAGGCCTTATACAAGCTCCTCATTCCCGCAACATGTGGAATTCACAATTAGAGCCCACTTTTCATTATTTAACTATATTAGAGCATTGAAACATAATCAACCTGGGGAAAAATAATCGTCAAATTACATAAATCTAGCCTAATATCAATGAAGTTGTAAAGCCTCGTACGAAGTCATTTGGATGCTCGATTGGTAGCTGTTATTGTAGGAGAACTCAGCTAGAAGTAAGAACTGGTTCCATTGACCTTCAAAATCAATATATCTGTTAGAGATATAGTAGATATGCCCTAGATCCAATCTCATATTTGATGGTTTGAACATATTTTGTGAACATTATTTGATATAAAAAAATATATGACATTCTTTTATCATAGTTATTATTATTTGTTTGATTAATTTGGTAAGGTCCTTGATTAAGTTTTGAGATTTGCCATTGTGATAGAGATCATGATAATGAGAGCAAAGTCTCTTACAATTCAATCTAAATTTGTTCTTGATCTCAGGATTATTAATTTGGACATTAGTAATCCAGTTAGATCAATATTTATGTGATTGTCTTTATAGGATAAAGATTAGTTGATCTCATTAACTGAATCACATAGATAGATGATGCATGTAGAGATATGATCATTGAACTGACTCATTGGATAATTCCTAATGGTTAGACTTACCATAAACTGTCAATAGGATATTCTCTCGAAAAATGTGATGTAAAAGTTTCCTTTGACTTGAGATCGTCATAGTAATTGACAAGTTAATTATTGTGATTTGATACCAGACACCTATGGCCCTAGGGTGATAGTTGAAAGGATATTGGGCATGATTAAATGCTTGTAGAATTAGTGATTGATCAAGATGGAATCTGTCAACTCTTGGTAAAGAGTTTAAGCGCCATGTTGTCATAAAGTATAAACGACCAAATTAAGACCTTGGCTAGGGCAATTGAATGAAAGAAGAAATGAGTTTCTTAGGTCATTAGATGGTCGATTATATTTTACATGAACACATAGTTGGTCGCCTATTAGGATTTGACAGTTGAACCATATCCTAGGGTAACTCGGAGCTACAAGGACGGAAGGAATTACTACATTATTCTTCTACTGGTTCGTGAAAGTAAATTGTATGCTTCATGCTAGCTGGTCATTAAGGAGTATTGCTAGACGCCACCCTTGATTAGTATATTGATGTGGTCAATTTACTAACGGCTTAGTATTGAACCTATGGGGTCGCACAGTAACGAGTGTTCTGATCTTTGCTAAAAGATTAGTCACTTTATTATTTGACAATTAAATTAACAAATTTAATTAGTCAAATAGAGTTATTAGTCCAATTGAAATATTATTATATTTTTTGCTAGCACTGAGGATATAATTAATATTGTGAACAAATTGAAGTTTTCTATTTGGAATAGAAATTAAATTATATCTCTTGATTGATATATATATGTATGATATATACAAAATTAATATTTATGTATATATGAAATATAGAAAAATTAATGAATACTAATTAGTGAAATCCAATTAAGAATTGGATTCACGTATGAAGTCCGCAAAAGGGACTTAGTCGGCAACGTGTTTCCCGTTTTGGAATGGGATTCCATCTTCAATGGAATTACCTTTTTCTAAAGTTTAATTTTGAATTAGAAAGAAAAAAAAATCCCAAACGCTTATAATTTTTCCTTAACCTAGTGGAAAGTATTGTTGGCTTAAGTGATATATAAATACATCATTAAGTGCCAAGAAAAGCTACGGGGAAAAGGAGACCTAGCATCTGTTAAACGAAAAAGAGTATTTCGGAGCAGTAAAAATTAAGAGATAGTCTTGGCATAGAAAATTAGTTTTTTTGTCGTGATGTTGGCTGGATTTTGAGAAAATTCCAGCATACAAATTTCACTCAATTTGTTCGCGGGTTTCATTGATCAAAGGGATGATAGCAAGGATCAGTCTCGGTGTGAATACGCATAGAGTCTTCGCACTATCGAAGAAATTTTGAAACGAGACTCTCTTTACCAGGTATGTCTCAGATTCGATCTTTGACATGTAAATAAATTTTAAACAAGAAAAGATATGTCTAGGATTGTTATTGTCTTCCGATGCGTGTTATGAACAGCTATACACAATCCTTCAATATCATTCCCGCAATATGTCCTCCAATATCTGAATAGTACCCTCGGACTGCCCGTCCATCTGAGGATGAAATGCAGTACTCAGCTCGACTCATGTGCCCAACTCATGCTGCAGGGCTCTCCAAAAATGTGATGTGAACTGCGTGCATCGGTCAGAAATCATGGAAATGGGCACGCCATGCAGGCGGATAATCTCCCGGATGTAAATCTGAGCCAACTGCTCTGAAGAATATGAAGTTATCACAGGAATAAAGTGTGCAGACTTAGTCAACCGGTCCATAATAACCTAGACTGCATCATATCTTCTCATGGTCTATGGTTAGCCTACCACAAAATCCATAGTGATGCACTCCCACTTCCACTTCGGTATCTTCAATCCCTGAATCAATCCACCCAGTTTCTGATGCTCGTACTTCACTTGTTGACAATTAACACCGAGAGACATAATCAACAATATATTTCTTTATTCTTTGCCACCAATAGTGTTGTTTCAAGTCATGCTACATCTTCGTGACACCTGAGTGAATGGAATAGCGCGAACTGTAAGCCTCCTCAAGTATCAAATCTCTCAACCCATCAATATTTAGAACATAAATCTGTCCTTGAAGCCGCATAATACCATCATCCCCAATCACAACTTAGCACCACCCCGTTGCACCAAGTCATCAACACCAACAAGTGAGGATCTTCAAACTAGTGAATCTTGACATGCTCCAACAACAATGATTGCACAACACAAGTAAGAACCCGGCTAAGCTCCGAAATATCCAGCCTCACGAACTGATTAGCCAAATCTTGAATATCTAAGGCTAGTGGCCTCTCCTCTACTAATAAATAGGCCAAATTGCCCTTGCTCTCAGCCTTCCTACTCAATGCATCGTCCACTACATTAGCCTTCCTCAAATGGTATAATATGGTGATATCATAATCTTTCAACAACTCTAACCATCTCTGTTGACGCAAATTAAGATCCTTCTACTTGAACAGGTGCTAAAGACTCTGATGGTTGGTATAAACCTCACATGGAACGCCGTATAGATAGTGCCTCCAAATCTTCAGCACTGAACAATGGTTGTTAACTTTAAGTCATGTGGTAATTCTTATCATGAACCGTCAATTATCGAGACGCATGGGCAATCACCCTTCTGTCATGACCTAAAATTCAACTAGTCGCGATGGTACCTAACCCGACCCCCTAGGTAAGCCAAATAAAATTTAACACAACTCAAATGAGAATAACATGAATCAATGAGTAAAGGTAACTAAATTTCTATACAAAATCCCAAGGATTGGTAGTACAAATCATGAGCTTCTAAGACATAAAATTTACAAAGCTTGTACGGATCGGAATAAATACATCATCTGTTTGAAATATACATAAATATATTTGCAAGTCTAAAGCTACCAAGGACAAATAGCGGTTGTTGCCGGAAAACAGGTACATCTTCAATGCCAGCTCCCGCCATACACAGCAACACCAGCTCCAAGATACGCACGCAAGGTGCAGAAGTGTAGTATGAGTACAACCGATCACATGTACTCAATAAGCATCATAACTAACCTCAGCGAGATAATAGAAGCAAGAGTCATAGATGATGCTTATTATCACCTGTAAAGTTCATAATTTTAACAAGTATAGAACAAATATTTGACCAAATTAGGAAATCTCAAGTAAAGCGACCTTGGTGCTCACAATTCTTTATTTTGAAGTGTTCCACTCAGTCAACAAACCAAAATATAAGAACGATATGCAAGTAAATCAGATAAACAGTCAAGGAAATTATAAGTAAAGATGAAATACAATAACCAATTATTAGTCTGTTCCGGCGTGTAACCTGATCCAAATAACAATAAGCCAATAAGATCTATTGCAACGTTCAACCTGATCCAAATAATAGTAACCGGCTATCTCACAGATCACATCAACTAGAAACCTGTCGATTTCTCACAATCCGCATGTACACCATCAAGAGAGAAACATGAGAGGGTGACCCTAAAGGGATGGATCCGTATCCACTCCCTACACGGACAACTCACGTGTTGTACAAACAACTCACATGCTAATAATATCAGCCGTACAGACAACTCATATGATGTATAGATAATTTCACGTGCCAATAATATCAATATATGGATCTGCAAAGACAACTCACATGTTGCAGGGATAACTCACGTGCTGCATGGATAACTCATGTGCGAATAATCACAATTAGCCCGATGTGGTCATTTGTACAATATCATAATCCGCCCAAAGTGGTCTCATTCATAACAATGCAATCCGCCCGGCATGTTTACATGATTCCAGTCCAAATCATATCACACAGAAACAAATATACAAAAATACATGTATATGATGAATGAATTTCACGCTCCTGGTCTGGTATAATGGTATGCTAAATTGTAGGCATCTGCATAATGTGTTATCATAGCTCAAATCAGTAATTTCATCACATAAATAGAAATTATCAAGTTTATTCAAGGAATTATCCTCTAAGTAACCTCAAACATAGATCTAATAGTTCACAACAAGGTTATAAATATAAGAAATATCATATCTTAGGCTACGATACGCCTACAATATACTTTTTATGATTACGAGTTATAATCGAGTTTGGTAGAGTCTTTTGGATCGGCACAGACACATCTGTACTTATCTTGGAGAGGCAACAAAACTATTAGTAAACTTCACCTCTTTCATTCATATCGTGCGAGTTTATCGATTTTAGAGTTTGAGCATTTTTCACTCTATTCTCTCACCGATGGTGAGAACACGAGCTGCAGTTATTTATGACACTACCCCTAGAGCTGGTGTTTTTAGGGGTCGAGGCAGAAGTAGAGGCCGAGGAGGATCACGTGCTATAGATAAAGCACCTGCTAGAGTAGTAGCTGAGGAGACACTAGTAGCTTCGGTTATGGGATAGGAACCGAAGGTGCTTGTTGCTTCCCCGGGACTTCAAGAGGCTTTAGCACAGTTCTTGAGCATGTTTGGTACATTGTCTCAGCCGGATTGATTCTATATTGTACCAACTACTTCACAGACTGGGGGAGGAGCTCATACTCCCACTGCCCATACTCTAGAGCAGCGAGTCCACATTGTTCAGGTTCCAGGTGTTATGTCAGCACAGCCAGTTATTCCGGTTCAGCCTGAGGTCAGGCCAGGTGCATTTGAGGAGAAGCAGCTAAGACTTCAGAGATTCAAGAAGTATCATCCTCCTACTTTTAGTGGTTTGGCTTTAGAGTATGCACATGGTTTTTATAGGGGTGCCACCGTATTCTTTGCACCATTGGTATTGTGGAGACGAGTGGGATTGCTTTTATTACATTCCAACTATCAAGAGCAACGTACCAATGGTGGCGAGTTTATGAGGAGGGTAGCCTAGCCGATGCAGCTTCACTTTCATAGACTCAATTTTCAAATATGTTCTTGAGAGAGTTTGCTCCCCATGACCATTAGGATAAATGGCACGCGGAGTTTGAGCAGTTGTGCCAGGGTACTGTGTTAGTGTCAGAGTATGCCGTTAGATTCAGCTATTTGTCCAGACATGCACTTGCTTTGGTTTTCATATTTAGATAGCGAGTTCGAGGGTTTACTGAGGGGCTCACTTATGGTATTCGATTTAGCATGGCTCGGGAGTTAGAGATGGATGTTCCATTTCAGCAGGTGGTAGAGATCACTCGTAGATTAGAGGGTAAGCAGGGTCGGGAGAGAGAGGGCAGGGAGGCTAAGAGGCCTTGTGGACTAGGAGGGTCTATTGATCCCTATTTCGAGGCAGAGTATTCCATGTTAGAGGTTTGTAGGTTATCAATTCAATTTACACCTCAGAATTCATGCGGTATTTTAGATATCCATGGGTCTCAAAGTACCTGTACTGGATAGCTTCCACAACTATGTCAGCGGAAATGTTGCTTTAAGTGTGGATATACCATCCACATGGTGAGAGATTGTCCAAGACTTCGAACAGATGTGCCATAGCAACGTATTCAAACTGTAAGTTCTATTCCAGTTGTTGATATACCTGTACCGCTAGCTAAGAGTGGAGGTCAGGCGAGTAGAGATTGCCCTAGAGGGAGATGTTAGGCCCATTGTTACACTCTTTCTGGTTGGGCAGAGGCCAATGCACCAGATGATGTCCTTACAAGTATGGTTTTAGTTGAGTATAGAGATGCCTTTGTGTTACTTCGATCCGGTCCCATTTATTGGTAAGATTCATCCTATCTTGCTTCAAATATGGTTGTGTTTTGTGATTCTTGTACTCTGTTCATGTGTTCACACTAGTTGAGAATGTTATGTTGATAGCCCATGTCTATCGTTGTGGTTTGGTTGCTCTTATAGGTTATGAGACTTGGGTAGACTTTTTGTTAGTTAAATAGAGTAGGTTTTGATATGATTTCTGGTTGGTTTGGACACGATTTGTGATCTAGGTGCTCTACATGTATGAGAAGTTGTTGCGTGTTGTGCTTCTGATTCTACGAATTTGAGTTAGTAGGATGGTTTATTTGTTGATATGTTTACCTTTTCGAGTAGAGGATGGGGACCTGATGTTCTTGATGGATAGATGTGTTATGCTGGACTATGTGCCACAGAGAGGTCATATTAAGGTAAGATTTGTTATGGTTGTTACATTTATCTTGCTTCTTCCTTGAGGATTGGATCCGTAGTACGGTATTTGTAGTGAGTTGTGCATGTTTGGCTTGTTTGACAATTCTTTTATGTGTTCCTTTTTTCATATCCAGTCATATTCGAGATGTGCTTGTTGGGTTTAGATTGTGATGTATGTGCCCAGGTGATGTTTGAGATGGTTTGTTGATCAGATGAGTACTTATGAGTTTCATATGTTTCTTCCATTATTTTCAGCATTTTGAAGGTTTGGAACAAGGTTCTAGTCGATATGAGTCTATTTGCTGGTACAGGGTTTGGTAATGGGTGGCTATTATTGTAAGGGTTGTTGCTATGGGCATATGTATGATGTGTTATATCATGTGATTATACCTTGAGGGTGTATGTATTAGCCGTTGTAGCTAGTTAAGGGTTTTATAGTGTGTTTGTGTGATAATAGGGCACTTAGTAGAGGTGAAAATTTGATTATAAGGCTTATCAGCATGAGTAGAAGAAATAATTCGTGGTTGAGATGGTGTTGTCAGGCTTGTATGGATTGGGGTGATGTAGGATCACCCGTGTGTATGTGCATGGTGAGTATATACAGTGATTTGACGGCTTGGGAAAGACTCTTGGCACGTTCGAGGACGAACGTTTTATTTCAGATGGGGAGGATGTAATGACACGACCAGTTGTATTGATCTTTAGCGATCCGTTTAGTGGTTGAGGGATCTTTAATTACTTCATATTGTGTATTATGACTCATGAGCATGGTCGGATTTGATTTTCGTATGATTCGAAATGAATTTTGATTAGTGATTCTCACTTTAGAAGCTTAAGCTGAAAACATTGACTGAGGTCTGACTTTTGTGAAAACAACCCCGTAGAGGCATTTTCATAGCTTCGATAGGTTCGTATCGTGATTTTCGACTTGGGAGTATGCCCAGAATCAAATTCGAAGGTAGATTGATTTGTGTTGTTTTGCCTAAAGTTGGCAATTTAAAGGCATAGATTTTTGGTAAATTTGACTGTAGGTTGATTTCATAGCTATTGTGTTTGTTTTCTTTTTGGGGACTTGAAATAAGCCTGTTTTGTCATTTGAAACTTTTCCACAAAGTTTGGTGTCATTCCGAGTTGATTTGATAGGAATCGGGCGCGTGGTTGTATTTTAGAAGTTTTTGAATTTGATGTTGAATTCATGTGTTTTGAGGTTAGATTCATGATTTTAGATGTTATTTTGATGATTTGATTGTGTGAGCGAGTTCCTGTTATATTTTTAGACTTGTGTTAATGTTTTGTTTGATCCCCGAGAACTCGAGTGAGTTTCGGATGCGTTTCAGAGAGTTCATAGAAGGTTCAGATTTTTGCTGGTGCTCAAATCTCGCATTTGCGAGAAATAGATCGCATTTGCAACTATTGCATTTGCGAGCTTTATCATCACATTTGTGAAGAGCGCAATGGCCTGAGGAGTTCGCATTTGCAAACTTCCCATCGTATTTTGATACTCGCCTACGCTGGGCATTGGACGCATTTGTGATCATTGTGATCGCTTTTGCGAATTGTCCATGTTCGCATTTGCAAAAAATTTATCGCAATTGAGATGACAACATGGATGTGGGATTCTTCGCTTTTGCGATGGATTCCTCTCATTTGCAGGGTTCGCATTTGAGAATCCCAGGTCGCAATTGCGACACTTGCGCTTGGACAAAAGGCTTACAGACGTGATTTTTAGTCTTATTTTCATATTTTGAAACCCTAGACTCGGTAGGAGGTGATTTTGAAGAGGGGTATTTGCAATCTTCGGGTAAGTGATTCAAATATATTTTTATTCGTATTCCAGCAATATATCTTGGATTTTAACATTGAAATCATGTGAATCAAAGTGAAATTTGCCAACTTTTTGAAAAATAAGAAATTGAGTTTTGAGAGTCGATTTGGACTCGAATTTTGAAACTAATCACATATATGAAATCGTGGGGTCATGGGTAGTCGAAATCTACCATTATACCTGAGTTTTGATCAAGCGAGCCTGGGGTTGACTTTTGAGTAATTGTGTAAAGATCATAGCTTTAATTATTGAAATTAATTTCTCTTGCATTATTTGATGCTATTGAGTCGATTTTAGTTAGATTTAAGCCGAGTGGAGGTGAATTATAAAGGAAAAGCTATTTTAGAGTGATGATTGATGGATTTTGAGGTAAGTATCATGCCTAACTTTGTGTGGGGAACTATCCCATAGGGATTGGTTTGTTTGTATTATTTCAACTACGTGAAAGACATGTACACGAGGTGATAAGTGTGTGCACGGCTTATATGTGAAAATTTGACCGGTTAGACTCTTAGGTTATCATGTATATTGAAATAAAATTGTCTCACCATGTTAAATCCTCCATTCCTAGATTTATCTTTACATGTCTTATTTGAAGTTGATTGTTCATATTCCACCCTTTATAGCCAAATATACTCTTACATGCCCTAATAGAAGTTGTTACCTCTTTTATTGCCATGTATTTTTACCGTAGTTGATTCTCCTTAATTGAAGTTAATGTTATCTCTTCTATTGTTGACTTATCCTTATTTTGAAATTATTTTTACATATTATCTCTCGTATCATTGAATTATACTTATTTGGAATCATTATTACATGTTAACTCCCTTATCTTTGAGTGACGAGCGCAAAACATACACTTAACTATGCTTACTAGTCTGTGAGCGCGTGATTTTTGCCCTAAGCAAATTATTCCAAAAAGTTTCAAATAAAATAATTTTACAATTTTTAGGAATTTTGTTGCATTTTTGTGTTAATTGGTTGCATAATAACTCATATTAAAAATAGAAAAAAAATATATGCATTTGCAGTAGGATTTTAATCTTACATTTTGGTATTAAATAGGTATTAATTCATTTTAGAACAATTTAAAGAAAATCACAAAAATAGTTCATTTTAGCATTTTTTGTTTTAATTGGAAATTGCTACAAAATAGTTAAAATAATTTTAGGCTTTAATTAGTTTAATTGTTAGTTTAATCTCTCAATTTTATAAAATCAGAAAACAAATATAATATAAAAATATATTTGGAAATGCAAAATACAAAATTGAAATTGAATAAAAAGAAAACAAAACAAGAAAAGGGGGGCTGATAATTTTGGGCTCTTAATAAATGTAATTCCTCAACCCAAATAGAGCACACCCGCCCAGGCCCTAATGACACTCTTACCAGGTTGGCCCAAGTGCCAAAACCCGGTCCAATCCCTCACTACCCAAAACGATACCGTGTAGGTGTTAGTTAATCTGAGCCGTTCAAATCGTTTAATCCAAAGGCCATTAATTAATATGCAAAATTAAATAAAAGACCCTATACTTCAGAAAACCTAAAATCATTTTACCCTCCTCTTCGTCTTCCCCCGACCTCCCCCCCCCATTTCTCTTAGCCGCCGGAACCCTCGCCGGCGGGAAACACCACCACCGCCAAACCTTACCAGATTTACAACATATATCCACCTTGAACCCCTCTTTCCACCCTTCTACTTACTTTCCTTCGAACATCACCCCATCTCTTCAAATATCAAATTTTGTCTCGCCGGAACCCTACCTCCGGCGAACAACACTTACCCCAAATCACCACAAATTTACACCGTAGACTCGCCATCACCTTCTTATCCCAAATATCCAAACCATAGTCCTCAAATATCAACATAAGACCTCAAATATTAAATTCAAGATTTTTCGGTCAAGAATCCCCGATCCAATCTTTGGGGATTCATGACCGTTACATACCTAATAGGTATTTTATTTTAGAAAACACACCATTAGGTATGTTACGGATCATGAATCCTAAAGGATTCAAACAAGTACTGCTCAAAAGTGATCGAAATAAGCCAATCAGAAGAAACCCTAGATAAGTTTTCTTTAATCTTTCTCTTTATTTTTTGTTTTAATTTTCTTTTATTTCTGCATGTGTCTGCTTTCTTGTGTTTTATCATGTTCTATTAACGTTCTGTTATTAGTTTGTTTCTTAATTTCTGATAATAGTTTTAGAATAGTATCATTAGGTTTTAATTCTAAAAATTGATATTATTAGGTTTTTTAATTTTGAGTAATAATTAGTATAAATTCTGATTAATTTTGGTCAGTAAATAATTAGATATCAATTGATGAATAATTAGTAGTTAATTAGATTTGTTTTGGTTTATTATGATCATTGGCAGTGTGATTTGATTTGTTCATTTTTGTTAATTTCTAATTGTTAGTACTGTTTGGATAATTAGGATTGGTTATATCTGTTTAAATTTCTAATTAGTAGTTGATTAATTATGGAGTTAAAATAAATTAGTTTTGGGTTAATAAATTCAGGGGTAAAAGGGTTGAGTTGCAGTAGATTTACTTTAGTAAATTCAGCTTAGTTTCAGGAGCATTTTGGGGATATAAAAGGGGTTAGCAGTAATTAACAAAAGGAAGGGAGGATATTTTGAGTATAGGAAAATGGTTTAATAGTAGTAATAATACAATTTCAGGGGTAATAAGGGCATAAAAATGGGTAGTTTAGTAAATTTTAAACTGAAGTGAGGGTAACAAATTACAATAGGATATAATCTTCTAGATAGGGGGAATTAGTATAATTCTTAATAAATAAGTATAGCTACTTGTATTACAAGTTAAAAATAAAAGGGTAGAAATAAAATAAAAGAGGGACTAATGTGTAAACACTCAAATTTGAGTTTCCCTCCAGATTTACATCTATAAATAGGCATTGATATGCCTTATTTTAGAAGTTTTCAGAATCTGGAAAAATTTCTCAAAAACAATATCTGCCCTCCTGGATCCAAATTCGAAATTCGTAACTCTCAAAACTCAATAACATTAGAAATTAGTAGAAAAATCTGAAAAAAATCATTGTTTCATTGATCATTTAGTTCAAAATTGAAGGCTGTGCATTGATTTTCTCCTATTTTAGTAGTTGAAAGTCTGTGAAATTGCAACTGGATTGGTCGACTTTGTTTTTCTGGTTTAAATCTCATGTTGTGGTTTAACCTTAGAAATTTTGAGGCTGTGATTGGATTTAACAATGTTGCTGTTGTTGTGCTACTAATTTCTTGTTTGTTCCTCTCTATTTCTCCAGGTACACTGCTGTAAATCCCATATTTGGATCGAAAATGAAATAATGTTCATTTTTACACTCTCAACTGATTTGTAATTACATCACACTTCATATCTAGGCTGTGTAACCGCATATACTGACCTCAGGTTTGAATCTATTACAATGAAATGAGTTAGAATGGATCTTATATCGATGTTTTATAGAATTGTAATTAGGTTATGGACTATATATTTGGACTGTTTTTCTAGCATGTTTGGATTACATTGATGTCTGATTTGTAATAATATGTTAGTAAATATTCAGAATCTTTTTGTAGTAATGTAGTAGATTACTAATCTAGAACAATTGCAGTCAATTTAATATGTAAAAGAAGAGTTGAAAATAGTTCGTTAATCTCATTTGTTTAAATTTTGTTCAAGTATAATTTTGGTTGTTGAAAATTAACAGAAAATAGGAAGTAACTTCAAAAATGTTTAAGTCTCCTAGCATATTAACGAAATTCCAGTGGTTCAGTTGTGAATTCATAGGTTATTGGAATATTGATTTAATAACAATAGTTAAAATTTATTAAAAAAATGATATGTTAAGTGTTAACAGAGTCACTTGAGGTTTTAGTAAGCAAAAACTTTATTTGCCTTATTATTAATTGCTGAAAGTGTACATAAGCAGTATTAATAGTCAATTAAATTGTAGATTTATCAGCTCCATGGGGTTTCGATCTTTTGACCTCTCTTAGGTAGCCTATTAGTGCTATTTGTTTGGGCTGGTCTTGAGGCCCAAAGGAAAGACAACATCATTCACGGATTTTTGGGCCACTGGTTCTAGGTCCAAGACTGTTGAATTTAATTGAAAATCAAAAGTCCCAAATATAATAATATTAAAAAAAATATAAATAATTAGGAATATGGAAATTAATCCATAATTATGAAATTGGGTCTTGAATTAGGTAGCGGGTTCAAGCTAAAAGGTTTTACCCTTTTGTTTGAATTCGGACTTGAATTCGAGATTTAAATTTATGGTTGTGGATTAATTGATCCTTTAGAGACAAAACAACAAAAAAATAGAAAACTTAGCTACTTTAGTTTGGCCTTTAATAAATAAAACGAGACGAGCCTAACCAAACAAATACACAAATTGCGAGGCCCCATTAATTACTTAATTCAAAAAATGTTTAGTATTCGGGACAGGCCGTTTAGCAAATTTCACGGCCTTTCTAAAATATAATAACACGTTAGTCGCTTTAGGAGCGCTCGAAATAAAATTACCTTCCTAAATACGGGTATTCATTTCATGCAACCCAAATCCAAATCTGAAAATGTTGAATATGAATATGTCGAGGATCCGGGTGCATTTCATGTGACGTGATCCGAAAATATGTTCTTAAACGATGTTCACTTTCTTAAATAAAATAATTGAAAAAAGCGGTAATTAATTCTAAAATTGCACAAGTAGGGTAACATCTATAAAGACTAAATTTTAGCCAAATATAACAGTTGAGCGACCGTGCTAGAACCACGGAATTCGGGAGTGCCTAACACCTTCTCCCGGGTTAATAGAATTCCTTACCCGGATTTCTGGTTCGCGACTGTTAAACATAGTCAAACCCTTCCTCGATACGGGATTCAAATCGGTGACTTGGGACACCATAAATCTCCCAAGTGGCGACTCTGAATCTTAAATAAAAAAGGATCCCGTTTCAATTGTCCTTAAAGTGGAAAAACTCCTTTCTTTATTATATTCCTTCCCCGGGATGTAGTAAAAGCCCAAAGCCTAATCGAAAAAAGGAGGCGTGACAACTCTGGCGACTCTGCTGGGGATAAAGAACCAGAACTTCGATTCAGGGTTCAAGAATTCGAGCTCAGTTAAATTGTTGTATTTGGCTTTATTTGGTTTTGATACATGTTCCATGCCTTACGTGCTAAATGTTTTACCGCGTTAATATTTGTTGAATTGTATATAAATTATCGTGAATCCCTCTCTCTTTCTGAGTCTTCTACATCATGGAGAAGGGTGCACTTCGTGTAGCTTCTCTTTTGTTAGAGTCTTTTTCCCAATTTAGAACGAGGTTTGGATAAGTAGCAAAGTCGGGCGAGCTTCTGTATCCCCGGTACGCTGCCTCCTCCTCGGTCCGAATTGTCCGCTCGGGTAAGCCACTCTAGATCAATAAACCTAGGATTTAAACCTAGAAGAACAATAAACTCATGCCGAATCCCTAGTAGGATGCTTGTTTGCATCATGTGCATTTTGACTTAGGGGACTCAACACAAGGGTTGGGTCCGTCTAGGACAGGTGACCCGAATTAAAATGACCATCCTGATGCATATTACGTGTTACTTGCATTTATTTGCTCAGATCCATGTTGACCGGTTCGTATACATTGAATGAAAAATTGTGAAAATAGCCGTGTTAGGACTAAGGGAGGATAACCATTTATTGTGAAAACCCAATGCCCAAATAGTACCGAAATGCTGCCGGATTTTTTTTTTTTGAAAAAAAAAATGAAAAAAATGGAAAAAGGAAAATATTTGAAAAAATTGGAAAGTAATTTGTTGGTCAAAAATATTTTTTATTTTGGACAATCGGCCCGAACTACGCTGATTTGATTTTCACCACGTGTGAGATACGTAGGAAACCCTTGACGGGTCCAACCACACCTTTTGCAAAAATAGACAAAAATGTCAAAATTTTAATTTTTGTTATAAATAAGTCGGGTGACGCTATTCTTACTTAAAATAAGCCGAATATCCCTCAAAAGAACGCCGGAAGGCCATTTTTGCAAGAACAGCCACTTTGAGTCTACTTTAAATAATTTGCGGGCACAACCTTAAAATTTCCCTTGCGGAAGTGTTGAAAGGCCGTATCCGCAAAAATCAAGTTTGATCATTGAACAACTTTTAAAAATAACCACTTTGTCAAATAAACCATTACATGGCCGGGTTTTGCTAAAATAGCCACAATTGGTATTAAAACTTTCTCAGTCTTGCGGTTGGCCTGTGGTGATACTGAGTGATGCCCCATGGGCCCTAGGATGAGAAATTTTGATGTAATTTTAATCATTGAGTATGTATCTTTTTAAACAAAATTTTTGCAAAAATAGTCACTTTTCCTTTAATCATTAAATCCCTTCAAATAAATGTGCAGGATGAATTCGAATGACATTGAAACCTTCTCAGTCCTGAGCAAGATACCCCTTAAGCTCCATATGTGGTGGGATGACATCGGAGAGGGAAGCAGAAAATCAGTAGTAAATATTATGGGCGGCCTTGTGGGACTTATGAACATAAAACCGAGAAAGGATATTGTTGAGGCCTTGATACCGTTTTGGGATCCGACTCGAAATGTCTTCAGATTCTCTAATTGTGAGCTCACACCAACATTGGAAGAAATATAGGGTATGCCGATCTTAATGGAAATATGCGAAATAGATATCTTTTGTCGCCGAGACCGGTCACACTCCACAGGTTTTTAGATTTGCTGAGTATCAGTCAGGATGTTCAAGACCCGTGTCTAGAGGATGGGTGTTGTACTCTGTATTTTCTCTATCATCGATATAGCAACCCGAGGGGTTTCGAAGAACCTAATACCGGCCTGACACATGCTGGTAATAAAAACAAATGAGAGGTTCGACGAGGGTTAGCATTTATGGTGGCCTTCCTAGGAATCGTAATTTTCCCAAGGAAAGATGGAAATATAAACCTCGGGCTAGTAGGAATGGTAGATGTAGCTATGAAGAAACCTACTAGCACGGTGGTTTCTTTGATCGTAGCGGAGATATATCGGGCTTTACCTAAGTGCCGGGAAGGGGAGAAGTTCTTTCAGGGGTGTAATCTCTTCTTGCAAATATGGATCCAAGAACATTTATGCCATCGCACAGGATACATGAATTTCGGGTTGACTGGACTTAGTTGCATCAATGAGTTTGAAACCCGGGTTACAGGTATCAAATTTCCCGAAGGTGTTGAGGCTTGGTCATCATGTTTGAGATATTTAAATACGGATAAGGTTAAGTGGGCTTATGGTTGGTTTTCCGATACTGAAGTTGTCTACACTTCAGCAGAAGTCCCATATATTCTTCTAATGGGTATTCGGAGCATACAACCTTATTCACCTTATAGGATTCTGCGGCCATTTGGGAGGTTCCAAACAATACATAATGATGAGGATTTGAGTGAAAAAATTATTGAGTTGGGTCCCAAAGCTACCTTCCCGGAATCAAGAATTAGAAAGGCATGGAATGAAAGTCGGTTTCTGCAACCTGACACTATGGTACAAGATCGAGCAAAAGGTGAAGTGGACCCCAAGTATTTGATTTGGTTCAGCAAAAGGTTCCAGATTCCTGGGAGACCCGCTAAGAGACCCCAATGATGGAGCCCGAGTCCAATAGGATTGGGTAGAAAAGGATAAAAAATATCGGGCTAAAATTGGGGCATTGGAGCAACAAGTACGGGACCTTCAATTTGAGAAAAGTGTGCAAATTGCGGCTGATGAAGGGGAGAAAAAGAAATTGATCCAAGAAAATGAAACTCTTAAATCACAGATTCAACAAATGAAAATCGATGCTAGAAATCGAAAAAGAAGCGTGTTTGATGAACGATTGATCAAGGGGTTGAAAAAACAAGTCTCGGATTGCCAAGAAGAGTTAGAAAAATCTGAAAGGAACATGGCGAGACTTCGAGCACACTGGGCCAAGAAAACTGAGGAAAGAGCCCAGTATGTTCAACAGATAAAAAGAGACTGTGAAGGGACCATTTCCAACATGAGAAGAAAAGCAAATGCTCGGGAAGAAAAAGCGGCCCCAGCTAGACAAATATTTTCAGGCTGAAAGGGATCATTATTATAAGATGATTGCTGAAATGAAAAAGGAAATAAAATTAATACAAGATCTTCATCTCCAAGATTCTCAAGTACTTGAAGCTCGGACCCAACAAATAAGTCGACTTACTCCAGGAAAAGGGCCAAATTAGGGAAAGAATTCGAGGCATTGCACGCTATGTTGTTAAAAGGTGCCAGTATGGTGAAAAGATGGGTTATGCCACTTCTTCTGCAGCAGCGATGATATTTGTCCGACAAATTATGAATGATTTGGAGCAATTACAAAGGGTTCTTGCGATCAGGCCTGCGGCGATGCCGAATTATGCCACGCGGGCCCCAGGGTTTGAAGCTTTGATATACTAGTAAAAAAAAAAAATAGTAATCAAGTTTTGAGTCTGTATTTTGATTTTGAAAATGAAAATAATAGCTTAGTATTAATGTAATCAATTGTCATTAATGAAAATTTGAAAATTCCCAAAAATTGTGCTTCTATTTTTCTTGTTTTTGATTTTATTTTATTCAAGCACAGTTGCAATATATAGGCAATTTTCATAGGACCGATCATAACCATATATGTAAAAAAACAGTAAGAATAAAAGTCAAAATAACAGTGAAAAATAAAAGAAAAATGGAAAAGAAAAAGAAAGAAAAAGAGAAAAGAGAGAGGGAAAAGCCTCAATAAAAGAAAATGGCAAAGCAAAGAAAAATGCAAGAATAAAAGAAAGAAGCCATAATTGAGAAAACCGGGATGATGCATGTGGCCGAGCAAATGCATACCGATAATTGCGTAAGTGCATCCATGCTCCAAATGTGTGACTATTTGTTTGATAATGCCCTAACCATTAATAACATTATTGTTGTTAATGAGTCCAGACAGGTGATTTTAGCTAGCTGGTGTCACACCTCCTTTTTACCGAAGTTCTAATACACCTTGTGAAGGGCGTAATAAAGGAGTTTTTTCACTTAAAGGACAGTCAGAACAGGATTTATTATTATTATTTATTCAGAGTCGCCACTTGGAAGATTTATGGTGTCCCAAGTCACCGGTTGAATCTTGAACCGAGGAAAATATGACTCTGTTTACAGTCCGTGAACCAGAAATCCGAATAAGGAATTCTGTTAATCCGGGAGAAGGTGTTAGGCATTCCTGGATTCCGTGGTTCTAGCACAGTCGCTCAACTGTTGTATTTGATTTTATCTGATTTTAGTACATGTTCTACTTTTATGTGCCTTTTATTGATCACTGCTTTTATTATATTTATTATTTATTTTTTAAGAATTGCAACGTCGTGAAAATATATTTTAAACCACGGCGTACCAGTACGCCCGTGGCTTTTAACACATTTCGACTTCGTTGAGATTTGGATTTGGGTCACATAAATGTGCACCCGTATTTAGGAAAGTAATATTATTATCAATCACGCCTAAAGCATCTACGTGTTTATTAGTTTTGGAAAATACCGTGAAATTCGCTAAACGGTCCTTCCAATTCTAAGTATTTTTATAGGCAATTATTGAGGGCCCCACAGTTTTTTTTTGTTTTTGATTTGGCGAGGTTCGTCTCACTTTTAATTAAAAGGTAATTCTAAAGCAACTATAATTTCTATTTCTCAATTGTCTTTAACAAAATAAAAATCTTAATTGATTATCATTGTTTAAGAACTATTATATTTAGAGTTTATGAGTTCATACAAATTTATATCTTTAAATAGCTTGGGCCTTGAACACAACCATTTTAAAACTGGTGATCCAAATAATCACAGGGCAGGCCAGTCATAAGCTGGGGCCAAGGCCCAACTGGACACAGGAAAAGATGTGATCTGGGCCATTCATGAGGGCACTGAGGCACTAAACTACCCGAAAATGGACTGGCCATCCTTGATCGTTAATTAGACACAGCCTCAATTCAAATTTGCATAAATAATCACTAAAACTATTCAAATTATTCAAAATGCTACTCTAACTACTGAAACACTGATTACTCAAATTCCAGTCTTAAACTCAAGTTATTTACATATTTAACTACTGGTAAATTCCTTTTATTTATTGTCGAAAAACGAAACTAAATCTGCAGACTTAACTTGAAACGAAATCTAATTACACATAAACATATATCTTTCTAACAGATTTATAAGTATCAATTGGATTTATTTTTATTGCCTATAGCTTGAAATACAGCAGTAGAAGTAACTATGTACCTGGAAAATGAATGAAATCAATGAGATTCTAGGTCAATTTATATAGTAACAGGAATCAGCAACAGAAATTCAACAGCAATTCAACCACAGCCTCAATCAACACTAGATCTTAATCATAGCAATGGTAGAAATCAACAAAACCAATACTCGACTAACTCAATGCAACCTCACTGATATTTAATCACCAGAAAGCAATCAGAATCATTCAAACTGCCTTCAAAATGATTCAACATTAATGGAACAGTAAGATTTTTGAACGTTTTCTACTATTTTTGGTATTTTTGAGTTTTGGAAATGGTAGATTTTGAAAGTAGAGATCTAGAATAGCAGAAATATTTCAGGTAGATTTCAGATTGCTAAATCTTATTCAATGTGGCATATGGGTGCCTATTTATAGATTTAAAAAGGGAGGGAAATTCAAACTTTGTTAATTACAAAGTAGTCTCTCTTTTATTTCAATTTTGTCCTTATTTTTTGTTAGTTGTTTAAATGACTACCTTATTTATTAAAAATTGTACTAGATACCCCATGTAGAATCTTCTAATCCTAATGTAATTCCCTTTTTTCCCCCACTTCTCTTAAAGTTCTACCCTATTGCCCTTTCCTCTACCCAAACTGCCCCTACCTCTTTAGTATTTTTACCCTTAACCCTTTTATTCTCCCCAAATTACCGGATTAAAATTTCAATTATAACAGTTTACTTATTAAAACTAATTAACAAGTCTAATCTAACAAATAACCAAAATATACCAATTGCTATCAATTACTTAGGTAATTAGACTAATTAAAACGAATATCAAAATCCACAGCTAAAATCAAATCACTAATTAATCTCCTAAAAAAATTTACTAATTATTGCGTACTGACCGACAATACTAATATTCAGAGTTTAACTAAAAGGAATGAACTCAGAAACAATCGACACAAAATCAAACAGATAATATTGAAAATTATCAGAATCTGATTGTTTAGTCCTAAGATTAATATCTAAAAATTATACTGCTTCTATCAAGAATTGATAACCCTAGTTAAAAACTTAAAAGAACAATTAGTAAAACAAATAGAACTCATGCAAGAAAAATGAAATAAACATAAGCACAGAAAGGAAACTTAGTTTCTTTTTTTTCCAGATTTTCTACTTTTCTTTTTCTTCTTTTTTTTTTTTTTTAGTTTGAAAGCTTTTCAAGGACTTCAGAGGCCTTGGATATCATCTTCTTGGATTTTGGCCATCGGCAGACCTTTGAATTTTGGTTTGAGCTTTTTCAATGGCTTTTAAGGCTTGAGAGTTTCATAACTGGGCTAAGAACATCAAGGGGGATCTTTGATTTTGGAACGATTTGAGTGAAGTAGTGTTCGCCGAAATTAGGGTTCCAGCGACACTCTTTTGTTTATTCGAGAAAAAGGACACTGATTCTAGGGAAAAGAATTAGAGGGGTGGAATAAGGAGGTCTAGACGGTTATGGGGTGTTATTGGTAGTCCGGTTGGTGAAAGCGACGTCTCCCGCCGGTAAGGTTCCGGCGGGGACTGGAGAGAAAATAAGGGCGGCTGGGGTAGATGAGGAAGAAGAAAGAAATGAAATGAATTAGGGTTGTATGTATTATTGATATATTAAAAGAGTATTGATAATCTTGAACCGTTGGATCAAATGGATTAACGGCTCAGATCATTTGAGCCCTAAAACAACATCGTCCAACTTTAATGAAAATGTAACCTCGTCCGTTAGATCAATCAAATGAACGGCCTAGATTGAAGTTATAATACGGTGTCGTTTTACTTATTAGTGGTCTGTGTTATGTGACCGTTGGATCAATTGTTTCAACGGTCCAAATCAAATGTAATTAAACGGGGTCGTTTGGACTTCCTGGGCAAACCGGGTAAAATTCTTTTTTGGACCTGGACATTTTCTGATTTTGGGCTAGTAACTAATCCGATTTTTAGCCCAAATATTTATTGTTTTGTATTTTTTCTATTGTATTTTCTTTTGTATTTTTGTATTTTCTTTTTCTTTTGTATTTTGTATTTATTTTTTGATTTTATTAAATCGTTAAACTAATTAATTTCTAGAATTTATTTAACATATATTTTCAATTAATACACTAAAATTGCTATTTTTGATTTTCCATTAATTTGTTTAAAAATGAATTAATACTAAAATTGTAAAATTAAAATCCTAATGCATATGCATATTTTTGTATTTTTTAATATGAATTATTATGCAACTAATTAACACAAAAATACCACAAATATAAACAAAAATTAAAAAATCATTTTGTTTGGATTTTTTAGGAATAATTTGCTTAGGGCAAAAATCACGTGCTCACAGCTGCCCCTCTTTGCCCGGAAACACGAAGAGTTTTCGTGCAAAGACAAGTGAGCGGTAATGAGGGATTTTTCCCCATTCGCATATTCCATGTGAAGTATTTTTGAAAAGTTTGACCTCACCCTGCTTCAAAGGTTGCCTACATATCTCGGGCTAAACAGAAATCAGGTCAGTGTAGTTTAGGAGTGTCTGGTAGCTGGGACTACCATGAAGCTGTGATTTCACTGCTGTTGCTGCTGTTACTGCTTGCTAACCCACTTATTACATGATTTAAAGATAAAAAGAAGCTAGCCTAAGCTATGCTCTATGATTTACAAAAATCCTATCTATGCCTGGTATCTTGTGTTCTTGTATTGCCTTGATCTTGCATCTTGTATACTTTCAATGGAATTTTGGCTGTTGCCTTTACTATGTTTTGAAATATGTGTCCATTCTTCAGGTGGACTCCTGCTTGCGATTGCTTGAAAAAGTATTCCCTTGTTCTTCAGGTGGGCTCCTGCTTGCGATTGCTTTAAAATGTATTCCCTTGTTCTTCAGGTGGGCTCCTGCTTATGATTACTTTGAGAAAGTATTCCCCTGTTCTCCAGGTGGGCTCTTGCTTACAAAAATAGACAACCAAAGAAAATTTCCTGCCCTAGTATGGTGACTGGGCATATCATGTTATCAGATGTTTAAAATTTAAAGCTAGACTTCGGATTGTACTTCCCTTGTTTTCCATGTGGGTGTCTGCTTACTGCATTTGAAAAGATATTCCCTTTGTTCTTCAGGTGGGCTCCTGCTTGCAATTGCTTGAAAGATATTCCCTTGTTCTTCAGGTGGGCTCCTGCTTGCTGATTTTGAAAAGTATTCCCTTTGTTTTTCAGGTGGGCTCCTGGTTACTGTCATTGAAAAGTATTCCCTTTGTTTTTCAGGTGGGCTCCTGCTTATTGAATTTGAAAAGTATTCCCTCTATTTTTCAGGTGGGCTCCTGGTTGCAACAAAGACACAAAACAAGGAAAATTTCTTCCCTAGTTTGATAACTGGGTGCATGGTGTTACTGAATGTTAACTTGAGAGATAAGAGTTGTATTATACTTCCCTTGTTCTTCAGGTGGGTGCCTGCTTGTTGTACTTTGGAATCTATTCCCTTGTTCTTCAGGTGGGCGCCTGGTTGCTGAATTTTGGACAGTGTTCCCTTATTATCTAGGTGGGTTCCTACTTATAAAGAAAAATTCTTTCTGCCCCTATTTTAATCAAAAAACAATTTGTTAGTATAAAATGGTGGTTAGCTGCTGGCATTCTTGTTGGCCATGCTCCCGCTTCTGAACTTGCTCCAACTTGCTTCTTTGCACTTGTTTTAACTTGCCATGATTTCCCGGCTGACTTTCAAACTTTCTGATCCTGATGGCCCAAATTTTCCTCATGTTACTGTCTTTGTGTTTTGGTTCCCTTTTCTGTGAAATCTTGCTTTTTCTTCCAATCATCTGATTACCCTTTGATGGAATTTGCATTGGTCCTTCATGTTTTACCGTCCTTTAATATATCTTGATCTCATCGTGTCATACAACTGGGAAGCTGGTAGTTAGCTTTGACTAAAAATGTCTTATAGACAGATTTCAAGAAAATGAAATGCAATGACCTCGAAGTTTTGAGGATAGAAAAACTCTGAAAAGAGAAAGAGGATAGGACTTATCTGAGTGGGAAGGCTGATTCCTTTGATTATGCCATGCAATTTGGATTAACCAGCCTAGTCTGTCCATCCAACCCAACTATCAATTGCCACATTTGCTGCTCCATACTTCACAACATGATCTTCACCAAAACCCAAACCTTGCTTGTTTTTCCACCTTTCAATCACAAACTTCTTTCATTTGCCCACTTTGGAAACTCACTTTCGCCTTACGGTGCCCGTGAGGGTTTTCACCAATAAGACTCTATCATTTTAATATCTCTCAACTCACATCACCTTACGGTGACCGTGAGGGTTTTCACCAATAAGACTCTCTCATTTTCAATTTTCTCATCTTCTGATACCCGAGTGTTGTCCACGACATGATTCACCTTACATGCTTGTATTGAAATTTCTTAAAATTGATCAGAAGGGCCTTCTTTTGGACCGTAATGTGGCTTTTGGATGGGTTTAGAAAGAAGGGTATAAAGTCTAAAAATATTTCAATGTCGGTTCAAAAATTACAACTTTCGGAATCATATCTTTCACAACAAACATAACTTCTGCCCTAGTTTCATTCTTGGGGATTCTTGAACTTTTCTTCGGTTGTAACTAAACCTCAGTGAGGCTGCCTATGTACCCTTTCGGGATCAAGTCAAACGTAGTTCAGATCATAAAATCGCTTCATTGTTGCGATGTTTCCTTCCTTCCATTCTTCTTCTTTCTTTTCTTTTTCTTTCTTTTCTTTTTTTCTTTTTCTATTTTTTCTTTTCTTCTCTTTTTTTTCTTTTTTCTTTTTTCTTTTTTCCTCTTTTCTTCTTTTTTTTCTTTTTCTTTTCTCTTTTCTTTGTTTCTCCACTTGATTTTCCCATTCAATCCTTGATTTTTGTTGTGGATTCCGAAAGAGGGATATGAAAGAAAATATAATAAGGCTCAAAGGGTTAGCAATGGATAAAGTGTTTGGATAGCAGAACAAAATGACTTCATCATTTAAATCTCAAAACATGTCAAATATAATCAGATACATAAAGATAAAGAAATCATACATAATATCTCTTGACTGCATCAGAATTGATAGCCATTTCTACACATTTCTCTTCCACATCTGTTAGATATAATGCTCCGTTGGACAACACTCGTGTTACAACAAATGGTCCCTGCCAGTTAGGAGCGAACTTTCCTTTTGATTCAGCCCAATGAGGTAGGATGCACCTCAATACCAATTGTCCGACTTCAAATTTCTGTGGACGCACTTTCTTATTATAAGCTCTTGCCATTCTCTGTTGGTAAAATTGACCATGACAAACCGCTACCAATCTCTTTTCATCAATTAAGTCCAGCTGTTCCATACGGGCTTTGACCCATTCATCATCATCAATTTCTGCCTCCGCAATAATTCGAAGAGAAGGTATTTTAACTTCTGCAGGTATCACTGCCTCTGTGCCATACACCAATGAGTAAGGAGTTGCTCCTACCGAAGTGAGAACAGTAGTGCGATATCCCAATAGAGAAAAGGGTAATTTCTCATGCCACTGTCGGGATCCTTCCACCATTTTTTGAAGGATTTTCTTGATGTTTCTATTGGCTGCCTCAACTGCTCCATTCGTCTTAGGACGATATGGTGTGGAATTGCGATGTGTTATTTTAAACTTCTGACATGTCTTCGCCATCAAATGACTGTTAAGATTGGCACCATTATCTGTGACAATCACCTTCGGGATTCCGAACTGGCAAATGATGTTTGCATGTACAAAATCAACCACTGCTTTCTTGGTCACCGACTTGAACGTTTTTGCCTCAACCCATTTAGTAAAATAATCAATGGCAACCAGAATAAACCTGTGCCCATTAGATGCTGTTGGCTCGATCATCACAATGACATCCATACCCCAAGCAACGAAAGGCCATGGTGCCAACATTGTATGCAACTCAGATGGTGGAGAATGAATCAGATCTCCATGTACCTGGCATTAATGACACTTGCGCACAAAGCTGATACAGTCCCGTTCCATAGTAAGCCAGTAATAACCTGCTCGTAGAATTTTCTTTGCCAACACATACCCACTCATATGCGGTCTACAGACTCCCGCATGCACCTCGGTCATAACTGTTGTAGCCTGCTTTGTATCCATACACCTCAACAAACCAAGATCTGGGGTTCTTTTGTACAAAACCCCTCCGCTAAAGAAAAATCCAATTGCCAATCATTTGATAACTCTCTTTTGATCCCCTGTGTCCTGTGTCGGATACACTCCCATTCTGAGGTATTCTTTAATATCATGGAACCATGGATCGCCGTCAAGTTCTTCTTCCACCATATTGCAATAAGCATGTTGATCTCGGACCTGAATTTCTAATGGGTCCACATAAGCCTTATCCGGATGATGCAACATTGACGCTAGAGTGGCCAAAGCATCAGCAACTTCATTGTGAATTCTCAAAATGTGCTTGAATTCTATGGACTGAAACCGCTGGCATAGTTCATGCAGACATTGCCGGTACGGTATGAGTTTTAAATCCTGTGTTTCCCATTCTCCTTGAATTTGATGTACCAAAAGATCCGAGTCGCCCATGACCAATATCTCTTAGACACCCATGTCTATAGCCATCCTCAAACCCAAGATACATGCCTCGTATTCAACCATATTGTTGGTGCAAAAGAAGCATAGCTGAGTTGTAACAAGATAATGTTGCCCTGTTTCTGAAATAAGTACCGCTCCTATCCCGACGCCTTTGTTGTTGGCAGCCCCATCAAAGAATAATTTCCACCTAGGTTTTTCATCTTGCCCCAGTTCATCAATGTACATTGCCTCCTCATCTGGAAAATATGTTTTCAACGGTTCATATTAATCATCAACTGGATTCTCCGCTAGATGTCTTTATATTCAATGGCATATCATCGTATGACCATGCAAAGATGTCTTTATATTCAAACAATAACTTGATCAACTCTTCCCTGAGCGAGGCTTCCAAATGGATACTTATCTTTGTTTCCCGAATATTTTCCTGATCTCCCAGATTGATTGCCTCTGTATCATTCAAGTTAGGTTTGGATTTTTCCTCATATTGACTCAACTCTTTACTAATTTCTTCCAAAGCCTCCTCGTCATCATACTCCACCTTATCATCACATTCAATTTCTNTATCCAATTGGATGGAACATAAAAATCTGAATTACAACCTTGAAATAAAATAGATTTAATACTCAAAAAGCAAATCAAAACTAACTACCGCGACTCTCTCTGATTTGGAAGAGGAGTATCTTCCCAGTTATTAAGATTGGCCCGAGATCCCACGAACTGGACATCAATTCTGCTTGGACCCTCATCTGCTTCTACCATATTCACTTCTTCGAATAACTTTTCAAATCTTTCAATCAAATCCCTGTCAGGCCTTATCTCCACTGAGTTGGGCATCACTATTGCCGGGCGCCTCTTAGTACCAGACCGGACGAAAGAATGGGAAAGGCGAGGGATAGGTTTAGGGAGGGTCCACACTTTTTTCTTCAACTTCCGAGGTCTCCTTATATCAACAGCGGTAGGTTTAAAGCCCAACCCAAAAGTATCAATGTTACCAGGAAGAGACACTGGTTGTATAATGCCTTGTAAAGAAGCTCCCAATCCCTTTCCAGGTAGAAATCCATTTCTCAACATTTCTGTGGCAACCATAACAGATGCGGTAGCCACCTTTGGCACAGGAACATGTTCACCTTCCGGGACTTTAGCGACCGGTACTGTATCCACCACTTGGTACACCCATGGGCCCTTATCATCTTCGACTTCCTCAAAGGGTGTAATAGTATTGCAAGAATTGTCCTCCCCGTGGACCACGATTTCCTGACGATCCCATTGAAACTTAACCATCTGGTGTAATGAAGATGGCACGGCTTTTGCAGCGTGGATCCATGGTCGGCCCAGCAATAGATTATAAGACACAGCAACATCCAACACCTGGAACTCCATTGTGAATTCCACAGGCCCAATTTGTAAGTTCTAGCACAATATCCCCACAGTATTCTTCCCTCCACCGTCAAATCCTCGTACACAGATGCTATTTTTGTGAATTCTTACATTATCAACCTTCAGCTTCTCCAAAGTAGACAGAGGGAAAATATTGACACTGGACCCATTATCAATCAGCACTCGGGTCACTACGGAATCTTCGCATTTTACTGTAAGGTACAGGGCTCTGTTGTGTTCAGTTCCTTCCACTGGCAATTCGTCACTAGAGAATGTTACCTTGTTTGCCTCAAAAATTTGTTAGTAATCTTTTCAATATGGTTCACAGTAATTTTCTCGGGCACATATGCTTCATTCAAGATCTTCATTAACGTCCGACGATGTTCATCTGAGTGGATTAATAAAGACAATAGAGATATCTACGCCGGCATTTTCCTTAGTTGTTCCACTATTGAGTAATCATGTGCCTTCATTTTTCTCAGAAATTCTTCGGCTTCCTCCTCGGTGACAGCTTTCTTCACCGTTGCCGGATTGTCCTTAACCGTTTTATCCTTTCTTAATTCCTCAGGGGAAAAAAACCTCCCTGATCCTGTCAAATTATGCGTTTCACAAATTTCATCTCTGACTTCTTTTCCCCGATACATAACAGTCACTTGTTATAGTTCCATGGGACAGCCTATTCATCTTCAATGGGCAATTGATTTACCGGTTTAATGATGATCGGTTCTGCTTGAGCACCCTTCACAACCAACACGGGCTAAACAGTTGCTCCTGGTATTATCACCTTCACAGGTTCCGGTTTTATTATCAGCACTGGCTTACTAACCATTTGTTCAACTGCAACCACTGCTCCCCCACCAATTGATTTCTTATCTACCTTGCTTTCACTTGCTTTGATCATCATTACCGTTTGAGATGGCTTTTTGCACTCTCCCCTATGTACCAACTCAATCATGTGAGCCTCATGATGAGCCGGTAGGGGATTCTATGTAATATTAGGAGTTTCGGGAGCCTGCACTTCAATTCTCCTAGTGTCAATGAGTTCTTGAATAGCAGTCTTCAAATGCCAACATTTCTCCGTATCGTGCCCCGG
>MU744992.1:0-15814 GCA_026770625.1 Nicotiana glauca
TTTATTTACACAACATTACTATTACTTATCTTGATGAACCGACGATTGTGACTTGCAACGAGACAACGCAACAAATAGATATAGGCTCAGAAAAAGATGATATACCAGAAAAGGTTGTTAAATAGGTTGAGGATTTCAAAAATAGACCTAAGTCCAACTTGGATGAGACTGAGGTTGTTAATTTGGGAAATACAGAAAACGTCAAAGAAATGCGCACGAATGTTCATTCGTCTCCATCAGAAAAGGAGGAGTACACGGAATTCCTAAGGGAATATGAGAACATATTTGACTGGTCGTATGATAATATGACTCATCTCAGTACATCTATTGTAGCTCACAAGTTGCCATGATCCAACATGTCCCCCGGTAAAGCAGAAGCTTAGTAAGTTCAAACCTGATGTGAGTTTGAAAATCAAGGAAGAAATCGCCAAGCAAGTCAAATCCAAGGTTCTCAGGGTATTAAAGTATCCAACATGGTTATCCAATATTGTGACAGTACCAAAGATGGACGGGAAAGTTAGAGTCTGTGTCGACTACGGGGATGTCAACCGGGCTAGTCCGAAAGATAACTTCCCCTTACCAAACATACACATTCTAATTGTCAACTGCGCCAAGCATGAAATTCAGTCATTTGTTGATTGTATTGCTGGGTATCATCAGATACGGATGGATGAGGAAGACACAGAGAAAATGACTTTCTTTACGCCGTGGGGAATGTGTTATTAAAGGATGATGTCGTTTGGGTTAAAGAATGCTGGGGCCACCTATATGAGGCCATGACTACTGTTGTTCATGACATAATACACAATGAGATCAAGGTATATGTAGATGAAGTCATCATCAAATCCAAGAGAGCTACTGACCACATAGAATATTTGAGGAAATTCTCCAACAGACTGAGAAGGTACAATCTGAAGCTAAACCCTACCAAGTGTGCATTCGGGGTTCCCGCAGGAAAATTACTTGGGTTCATGGTGAGTCGCCGAGGAATAGAACTGGATCCATCAAAGGTTAAGGCCATTCTAGAATTGTCTCCGCCAAAGAACAAGAAGGACGTGATGAGTTTCCTGGGGAGACTCAACTATATCAGTCGGTTCATAGCTCAATCCACTGTCATTTGTGAGTAAATCTTTAAGATGTTGAAGAAAGACACCTCTACCAAATGTACTGATGACTGTCATAAATCCTTCGACATAATCAAGGAATACCTACCAACACCGCCAGTTTTGGTTCCGCCCGAACCAGGTAGACCTCTGTTGCACTACCTTGCAGTATTGAATGGATCATTTGGTTGTTTTCTGGGACAACATGACGAAACGGGGAGAAAGGAACAAGCCATATACTATCTCAGTAAGAAGTTCACCCCGTATGAGGCCCGATATTCTCTATTAGAGCGCACCTATTGTGCTCTAACTTGGGTAGCTCAGAAGTTGAGGCATTATTTCTATGCCTATACTACTTATCTCACATTAAGAATGGATCCGCTGAAGTACATCTTTCAGAAGCCCGTGCCCACTGGCAAGATGGCCAAGTGACAAATCCTGCTGAGTGAATTCGACGTTGTTTACATGGCTCAGAAGGCAGTCAAGGGACAGTCATTGGCAGATCATCTTGCTAAAAATCCCGTGGACGTAGAATACGCAACCCTAAAAAAGTATTTTCCTGATGAGGAGGTATCCTTCATAGAAGAAGACATTGTAGAATCCTATGACGGTTGGAGAATGTTTTTTGATGGAGCAGCGAACTTCAAAGGAGTTGGCATAGGAGCAGTCCTAGTATCAGAAACCAGTCAGCATTATCCGGTGTCTGCGAAGCTCAGTTTCCTATGCACCAACAACATGGCCAAATACGAAGAATGCATCTTAGGGCTCAAGTTGGCTATTGACATGAACATTTAGGAGTTGCTAAAGATTGGGGATTCAGACATGCTTATACATCAGGTCCGAGAAGAATGGGCAACCGAGAATTCCAAAATACTCCTTTATCTGCATCATCTACAGGAGTTGAGGAAGAGATTCACAAAGGCAGAGTTTCAACATGTCCCTAGAGTCCATAATGAGTTTTCTAATGCATTGTCTACCCTATCGTCCATGAAACAACACCCAGAAAAAAATTTCATTGATCCTATTCCTGTGAAGATTCATAATCAGCCAGCTTATTATGCCCATGTCGAAGAAGAAGCAGACGGAAAACCTTGGTTTCATGATATCAAAGAATATTTAGCCATAGGAGAATATCCAGAACTTGCAAATGCTACTCAGAAGCGCACACTTTGAAGGTTATCCAATAATATCTTTCATAGCGGAGGAATCCTGTACAGGAGGACTCCCGATTTTGGATTATTAAGGTGTGTCGACACAAAGGAAGTATCCAAGTTATTAGAGGAAATTCATACAGGGACCTGTGGGCCACATATGAATGGTTTTGTCTTAGCAAAGAAAATACTCCGAGCTAGTTATTTTTGGATGACTATGGAGTGGATTTCATCCAGTATGTTCGAAAGTGCCATCGCTGTCAGATACACGCAGACATGTTAAGTGTAGTGCGGCCACACTGGAAACTTCAGAGACTGAATATTTTTGCAATTGTGTCCTGCACTTCATCAACTTAATCCCAGCAACATCTCACAACTAGTTAGCCTAAAAATCAATCCTATATTACCAAGAAAATCGAATAAAATAAAAAGAAAAAACACATGGGTTGTCTCCCAAGAAGCGCCTGATTTAACGTCACAACACGACGCGCGTTACCATCACATCATTTGAAATAAACAATAGCCACCACATGGCTATCATCAAACTTCCCAAGGTAATACTTGACACGGTGCCCATTCACCCTAAAGACTTTACCATTATCATTCTTCAAATCTAGAGCACCAAATGGGGTCACACACACAACATCAAATGGTCCACTCACTTTGATTTCAGCTTTCCCGGAAACAACCTTAGACGAGAATTGAACAAGAGGACCAAATCACCAACTTTGAACTCCTTTCCACGACCACATTTGTCATGAAGGTACTTCATCTTGTCCTTATACAAGGATGAACTAGAGTATGCATGGAACCCGAATTCATCAAGTTCATTGAGTTGTTCCACACGAAGATTGACTGCAACATCCCAATCTAGATTAAGCTTCTTCAAGGCCCACGTGGCCTTATGCTCCGGTTCCACCGGTAGGTGACATGCTTTCCCAAACACCAACCGGTATGGTGACATACCAATTGGGGTATTGTAAGCGGTCCGGTAAGCCCATAGAGCATCCTCTAACTTTTTAGACCAATCCGTCCTATTGGCATTGACAGTTTTGGACAAAATGCTCTTGATCTCCATGTTAGATACTTCAACCTGGCCACTTGCTTGAGGATGATAAGGAATAGAGACTCTGTGGTTGACACCATACTTGGAAAGCAATGCATCAAAAGCTCTATTAGAAAAATGAGATCCTTCATCACTAATGATTGCCCGAGGTGTACCAAACCTTGTGAAAATGATCTTCTTTAGAAATGCCACCACACTCCTAGCTTCATTGTTGGGCAAGGCCATGAACTCAACCCATTTTGACACATAATCAATCGCTACAATAATGTAAGTGTTCCCACACGAGCTAACAAAAGGGCCCATAAAATGGATACCCCAAACATCAAAGATATCAACTTCAAGAATTGTGTTTAGTGGCATCTCATCTTTCTTGGAAATCCCGCCCGCTCGATGACATTGATCACATCTCTTTACTAAATCACTTGCATCTTTGAACAAGGTTGTCCAATAAAAACAACAACTCAAAACTTTTGAAGACGTTCTCACCCCTCTATGATGGCCACCATAGGGGGATGAATGAAAGCCTCCAAAGTGCTCAATTGCTCTCCCTCCGGGACACACCTTCGAATTACACCATCCGTGAAAAACTTAAATAATCATGGCTCATCCCAATAGAAATCCAAACTATCCCGCTTGAGCTTCTTTCTTTGGTTCAGAAGAGAGCTCACACGGGATTATTCCGGTCACAAGGTAATTAGCGTGATCGGCAAACCATGGTATATCATTTATTGACACCGCAATAAGTTGTTTGTCGAGAAATGAGTCATTGATTTCTAGTCCATCACAAGGCTTCCCCTCCTCCTCTAAACGGGATAAGTGGTCCGCCACTTGATTCTCACTACCTTTTCGGTCCACAATTTCTAGATCAAACTCTTGAAGTAGTAACACCTATCTCATAAACCTTGCCTTGGAATCTTTCTTGGTCATCAAATACCTAAGGTCAGCTTGGTCGGTGTGCAGTATGACTTTGGCCCCCATAAGGTATGGGCGAAACTTTTCCAATTTGAACACAATAACCAATAATTCCTTCTTTGTCACCGTGTAGTTCCTTTGAGCTTCATTCATAGTCTTTATTGCATAGTACATGGGATAGAACATTTTGTTCACTCGTTGGCCCAAAACAGCCCCAACCGCAACATCACTTGCGTCGCACATGAGCTCGAAGGGTATGCTCCAACATGGTGCGGTAATGATCGGGGTTGTGGTCAACTTATGCTTGAGAAGTTTGAAGGCCTCGATGCATTTCTCATCAAACACAAAGTTAGCATCTTTCTCTAGCAACTTGCAAAGGGGATTCACAACCTTTGAAAAATCCTTGATAAACCACCGGTAGAACCCCGCATGTCCAAGAAAACTCCTCACCTCTTTGACAGAATTGGGGGGAGGAAGCCTTGAAATCACCTCAATCTTGGCTTTGTCTACTTCAGTCCCATGCTTAGAAATTTTTTGACCCAACACTATGCCCTCTACAACCGTGAAGTGGCATTTTTCCCAATTAAGAATGAGATTCGTTTCTTCACATCGGGCCAAGACTCTATCCAAATTTCCCAAACACTCTTCAAATAAATCACCAACCACGCTAAAATCATCCATAAAGACCTCCAATATGTCTTCCACCATGTTGGTGAAAATTGCCATCTTGCATCGTTAGAATGTAGCCAGAGCATTGCACAACCCGAACGACATCCGGGAGAAAGCAAATGTACCATATGGGCATGTGAATATGGTCTCTTGGTCCTCCGGGTCAATTAAAATTTTATTATACCCCAAGTAGGCATCCAATTAGCAATAAAAAGCATGCCCCGCAAGGCGATCAAGCATTTGGTCGAGGGACGACAACGGGAAATGATCTTTCCAGGTCACCTTATTTAGCTTCCGGTAGTTCATGCAAACTCTCCACCCGGTAATGGTTCGAGTGGGAATAAGTTCATTGTTTTCATTTGTCACCACAATCATCCCACCTTTCTTCTGCACATATTGTATCGGAGAAGTCCATGAGCCATCAGAGATTGGATACACCACACCCACATTTAGCCATTTGATCACTTCTTTCTTCACCACCTCTTGCATTGCCTCATTGAGCCTCCTTTGATGTTCTAAAGAAGGCCTCACATCATCCTCCAAAATGATTTTGTGCATGCAGAATGCCGGACTTATTCCCCGAATATCGACCAATGTCCACCCAATTGCTTTCTTCCTCCTTTTGAGAATCGCCAAAGTAGAATCTACCTGCAAGTTAGTGAGGCAAGAAGAAAGAATAGCCGGTAAAGTAGAATTTGAGCCCAACAAGTCATACCTGAGGTGTGGAGGAAGTGGCTTCAACTCCAACACCGGTGGCTCCTCAATAGATGGCTTTGTTAGAGGCGTCTTTCTATTTTTAATGTCCAAGGATAGCCTTCTCGGCTCATAAAAATAGGACCCATTCCCTATAAGGCATTTACGCACTCCACTCGGCTAGTATCCTCATTGATATTAAGATTTAGAAGCACGACCTCAAGGGGATCCTCCACATTAATCATAGAACTTGTCTCATCCACTATCACAGTTGTGACAATGTCCACAAATGAGCACACTCGGTGCTATTGGGTTGCTTCATGGATTTGCAAACCTGGAAGATGACCTTCTCATCAGCTACTCAGAAAGTGATCTCACCCGCTTCAACATCAACCAATGCCTTCCTCGTTGCAAGGAAAAGTGTTCCTAGAATAATTTGGACATCAAAGTCCACTTCAGAATCCAAAATGACAAAGTCAGTCAGCAATATAAACTTGTCCACCTGAAAAAGCACATCATCAATTATGCCCAAAGGTCACTTCATTGATCGATCCGCCATTTGAAGTCTCATTGAGGTTTGCCTAAGTTGCCCAATTCCCAAACTCTTGATGACTGAATAAGGCATCAAATTTATTCTAGCCCCCAAATCTATCCACCTCAGCCTCATCAATATCTATCCTCACTTCATTGTTCACATTGTTCTCAATAACATCTTCAACTATCAAAGGACCCACCTCTTCTTGGAACCCAAAATCATCATCCACAACTTGCTTTTCTTTCGAGGTATTCACATCACCGCCTCTCCCGCTTCTTGTCGTAACCTCCATCACATGATTGTTCCCAGCCTTTTGGTTCACTACCGTATCACTTGCTAGAGCACCCTTAGGGCGAGTATTCAATGATAGAGAGATTTAGCCTAATTGCACCTCCAAATTCCAGATAGAGGTATTGTGGGAAGCCAATTGAGCATCAGAATCTTGGTTCTTCTTCATCATTTGTTCGAACAACATTTCTATTCTTCCCATATCATTTCCCGAAGAAATAGATCCTTGAGATTGAAACGGAGGGGGATTGTTCGGTTGTTGGTACATCGGGGGCCTTTGAAAACCTTTCCCCCGGTTGCCTTGGTTTCCATTGTTGTTCCACCCGCCTTGACCATTATTGTTCCAATTGTTGTTATTACCATTCCAATTCTCTTGGTTACCTTGATTGTTGTTCCCCCAATTACCACCTTGTTAATGTTGTTGGAATACCCACCACCTTGTTGTTGATTGCCCCAATTTCCTTGGGGTCACCATTGTTGGTTTGAAGAGTTGCCTCTATTGCCTTGATAGTTGTTGACATATTGTACCTCTTCACTTTTCTCATCATAACACTCATTTTAAAAACCACCACCATCATTGTTGTCATATTGTTCACAATTCCCTTGAGATTGTTGCCCTCTTTGCCTCATTTTAAGCATATTCACACCCTCCTTGGAATTCACTTGGCAAGGGGTTTGGACATGTTGCAACTGTGCCTTAGCCGATTGATTTATAGTAGTCATCAACTCCGCTATAGCTTGCCCATGGTCGTGTAACTCCTTATGCAAATGAATAACCATAGGGTCGCCTTGAGAAACATTGGCCTTACTTTGCCATGCCGAAGAGTTGTCTGCCATCTCATCCTATATCTTACATGCCTCAATGTAAGGAAGCTTCATATAGTTTCCCCCGACCTATTGCTTCACAATGCATTGATTCGTGGTGTTGATGCCCCGATAGAAGGTTTGTTAAATCAACGTCTCAGTCATATCGCTGTTTGGGCATTCTTTTACCATTGTTCTAAACCGCTCCTAGATTTCAAGCAAAGGTTCCGTGGGTTCTTACTTGAAAGCTAATATCTCATCTCGAACTGCCGCCGTAAGCCCGGGTGAGAAGAACTTAGAGTAAATTTATCTGCCAACTCATCCCAAGTTGTGATGGAATGATTGGGGAGTCTCTCTAACTAATCCAATGCTTTCCCTCGGAGAAAAGTCTCAACCTAATAGCATCTTCGAACACATTCATTTGCTTTCTCCCCCAACATGTATCTACAAACCCTTTTAGATGCTTGTAGGCATTTTGATTGGAGGCGCCCATGAAATACCCGCGTTGCTCGAGCAAGGTCAACATCACATTGGTTATTTGAAAATTCCCCGCCCGGATTTGGGGAGGGACAATAGCACTTGCATATCCTTTATTCGGTAATACTCTAGGAGCCACTCTTGGAAATGGAGGAGGGGGGTCTAGAATATTGTCATTAGCATTGTCATGGCGGCCTCGTCGTGGTCCGGGAGGTACAAGAGGCACCTTATCCTCTCCAATTTCATCTACCTCCTCCCCCTCTATCATGTTTCCAAGAGGGTCATTAGCATTCAAAGCCATTTAGTACCTGTAGTATTCACACAAACAAATTAGTAACAAAGAAGTAAAGAAGCACAACACACAAAACTAACTAAATTGGTAGCCAAAACCATTAGCTCTACGGCAATGGCACCAAAAAGTATTTTCTACAAACTCCACACTACTAAAAATTAGGAAGAGAGGGTCGCAATAGCTTTTACCCGATATAAGGGTCGGGATCGAATTCCTCAGGGAGCTAGAAAGGGAGTTGATGTATCAATCTAGTCTAGAATCGTGTAATTGTTCCAAATGTCACTTCCAACATTTTTGGGTTTTCTTTTATAAACTACTATTATAAAACTACTAATTAGAATTGAAACTAGATTACGCTAAGAGATAATTGCTAAGCGTTGTATCTAATGTATTAAGGGGCACTAGGGTAGTGACTTTCTCCTAGGTGGCTAATTGATGGGTAATTGCTTCTAAGGCTTGATTACCATGATTGGAGAAATATGTATAACTGTTGCACAATTTTACCCACTCTCACACCTCTCGGTAGAGAGAATGATTTTGCCCAATTGACTCTCTCGAGACCAAATGGGTAGGCAAATTAGCTCAAGCAACTTGCGTTTAAGTCGGGTAATTACTCTCTCGAGATTTAACCCTTTAATTGGGACTATCAAGACTCTTGAGTCCATCCCAATTCCTTGTTGGGTAAATTTTGGAGACTTATTCTCTCTCTATCAAGAAGAGCCAAGTCAACTTAGCACAAACCAGTGTTTGCAACCACTAATTCATAAATTAAACCATAAAATTGACCCAAATACAAACACCCATATTCAATCTGACCTTAAATCACAATACCCATCAATTACCCACACTAGTATTGAGCCACAACCCTAGCTAATGGGTTTAGCTACTTATGCTTGAGCAAGAAAATAGAGAAATAAATGAAAAAGAAGACATATTAATTAAACACTAAAGTAAAATACAAGAATCTATCATTAAAACTAAGCTAAGATGCCAAAAATGGCTACAGATGATGTTCTCACGAGCGCAGCTGCTAAAATAAAATAATTGATACCCTAAAAATGGAAAAATATTCTATTTATACTAAGTTGGAAAAACTAGGCAAAAATGCCCCTGCGGGTTTAGTGCGGGCCACACAAAATGGACTGCGGATGCACTAGGCTCTAGGACTTGCAATCTTAGCTCTCTGTACTCAGGCTCTGCGGATCGCGTAGAATCGATCGCGGCCGCGAACTGTGCAGCTTGAATCGTGCCAATTTTAACCTCTCTGAACTTCTTTTTCGCGGACCACACATAATGGTAGTGTGGCCGTGGACCTTCACCGCGGACAGTACAATGTGTACTACGTCGCTTGAAGCCTTAATTTCTGACTCTCTGAATCTCTCTAGTGCGGACCGCACAAAGAGTAGTGCGGCCGCACTAGGCCTTTTTTCTTGAGTTTTGCCTTGTCTTAGGTACTTGAGCAGGTTTCACTCCTTTTGAGACGAAGTTTGATATTTCGTCACTTTGTCGATCAAACCTGCAATCAAGCACAACTTATGAGACTTTTGGGATTATTTTGTAATAATTTATAACCAAAGCATAAGCAAGAAGGAGCATGAAACATGTCCAAATCCCTAGTTATCACTAACCTTGACTTGAGGGAATTAGGGACCCTCGGACTATGTGCAATGTGATTCTTATGTGAGAAGCGTAGANATTTGGGGAGGGACAATAGCACTTGCATATCCTTTATTCGGTAATACTCTAGGAGCCACTCTTGGAAATGGAGGAGGGGGGTCTAGAATATTGTCATTAGCATTGTCATGGCGGCCTCGTCGTGGTCCGGGAGGTACAAGAGGCACCTTATCCTCTCCAATTTCATCTACCTCCTCCCCCGCTATCATGTTTCCAAGAGGGTCATTACCATTCAAAGCCATTTAGTACCTGTAGTATTCACACAAACAAATTAGTAACAAAGAAGTAAAGAAGCACAACACACAAAACTAACTAAATTGGTAGCCAAAACCATTAGCTCTACGGCAATGGCACCAAAAAGTATTTTCTACAAACTCCACACTACTAAAAATTAGGAAGAGAGGGTCGCAATAGCTTTTACCCGATATAAGGGTCGGGATCGAATTCCTCAGGGAGCTAGAAAGGGAGTTGATGTATCAATCTAGTCTAGAATCGTGTAATTGTTCCAAATGTCACTTCCAACATTTTTGGGTTTTCTTTTNATCAAGCACAACTTATGAGACTTTTGGGATTATTTTGTAATAATTTATAACCAAAGCATAAGCAAGAAGGAGCATGAAACATGTCCAAATCCCTAGTTATCACTAACCTTGACTTGAGGGAATTAGGGACCCTCGGACTATGTGCAATGTGATTCTTATGTGAGAAGCGTAGATACAAGGTGAAGCGTGTTTATATGCTGCTGAATTATCATTTTTCCCTAATTTACCATTTTTCCTTAATTATTTCCTTTCCTATCTTAACTGTTATATGATCTAAACACCTTCCATGCTTATTTGCTACTTGTTAATCAATATCTTCTCATGTTAATGATGTTAACTCTTTTCATAGTTTCAGCAATCCTTGCTATTTGCTTAAAATTGACTTGCTTGCACCTTCTAATTGTAAATTGCTGGATTGGTCTTACTGTGTAGTATTACTTATGTAGATTTTTATATTGTACAGGTTTTTGTTTTTGGTTTAGTTTGACATTTATTGATCGTAAAGTTTTTTTGGTTTGAATAGTTGATTTGATTATGTACATTGAGTGTTTGGTAATAATATGGTGGGATCGGGTTGCACGCCGCAGTAAGTATAATAAAGTTGGATTGATATGGTGGAATAAGGGTGAATTCGTACTATACAATGGGATCGGATTGCAAACGGTAGCAAGTGGAATATGGTTGGATTGATATACTGAAATAAGGGTGAATTATGATGCTGATATTGATATATTGTAGGATCCGGTTGTGCGTCGCAACATATATATAATATTTACTATTGTTGATATTGTTATGGTAAAATAAGGGAGGATTTTGTGTTATCTGGTAGGATCGGGTTGTGCGTCGCAACAATCTATTTGTTCCATTTCTCGAGCTGTATTGGTTTTAAGTATTTTTATTTAAACTGTTAAGGGTTGGTAATTCTAGACAACACTGGTTTATTCTTGAGGTTGTGGTTTTCAGTTGACTGTTTAATTCTGTTTAGTATTAATATTTTCTGTTATTCTTATGTACTGCTTACAGGTTATAGTGTAGGTGACTCGCCTTAGCCTCGTCGAGGTTAGGTTCGACACTTACCAACATATGGGGCCAATTATACTGATGCTACACTCTGTACTTTTGTGCAAATTTTTGAGTCGGTCCCAGCGACGGCTACTAGAGAGCTTCGGTTGGACAACCTGCAGAGACTTAGGTACATCTGCTTACTGCAGCTCCTGAAGTACCCTTCTTTATTTACATTTAGCTGTGTATTTTCGTTCACACACCTTTGTATTTATTTTAGACTCTTGTATGTATTACTCTAGTAGTTCGTGAACTTGAGACATCAGGTTCATGAATTTTGTAGTCGGTGTTTCATAGCTTTATCTTCCGCATTCTCATTTTACTATTTCTCGCTGTTCAATTCAATTGTTAAAAATGGATAATATGTTCTAACGTTGTCTTGCCTAGCAAGTTAAATATTAGGCGTCATCACAGTCCCGACAGTAGAAATTTCGGATCATGACATTTATTCTCCTTCCCAAGTAATATTTAAAAACTTTAGCAGTTGATGGATAATTCTCCCTCTCATACGGCTTTCAAAAACTCAAACATGAAAGAATTAAAAAAAATTAAAAAATACGGGAAAGCAAATCAAGTTCAAATGATTTAATTTTGAACGAGTTGAAAAGATTATTATTACAAACTTATCATTTAATTTCAGTATATTAAGTATATTATGCTTATACTTAAAAAAACAATTCACGATAAGGTATCCTAGGACTTCCACGGAGCAAGATCTCTTTCTTTTTTGAGCTAACTAAATATTGATTAAAATCCATCAGTTTAAAAAGTTTAAACTGTGTTTGATTTTTATTTTATTAAAAACATATTATTTAGTTATATATATATATATATAGATATATATATATATATGTGTGTGTGTGTGTGTGTGTGTGTGATTTGGTTTAAAATTATATAGTTGTTAAGATAGGATATACGCGCAAAGCGTGTACCCAAAACTAGTACTACTATTTATAAGTACATACATTTGACTCGAAGTGGTAAAATTAACTGGAGTATTCAAGAACCGTATGAAATTTGAAATTTTGTGAAGTATAGTATGTTCTATCCTAGGGCGGACGTAGAGTATAAGTGTTGGGTTCATCTAAACTTAACTTTCAACACAAAGCAAAAAATTTATGAGTAAAAAATCATTAAAATTCATTCAGAACTAAGAGTATTAAAGGTTGAACCCATGAAATTTATATCTTGCGCCTGCCTCTGGTTTTATCTATATAAAGGGCAGGTTGGAAATACTACGCTTCTGCTATATGCGAGATCCGGTGAAGGGCTAGACCACAAGGGTCTATTGTAATAGTCTTACTCTATATTTCTACAAGAGGCTATTTTCATGGCTCGAACCTATGACCTCCTGGTAACATGGCAACAACTTTAGCAGTTACACCAAGGCTCCCGTTCTATATATATAGTTTCCAAATTCTTCAATATAGTGTAAAGAATTCTTAAGACTGTCAAATAACGTGCATATTAACTATCAATAACTAGCTATAGTAAATTTGAATTAATAATTTGAAACATAATTAAAGTTACTTATTGATACGTCCACCACTTCATATGAACCAACCCAGAGTGGTTAGCTTGTCTGCAACTTTATACCGCTTACATGGCCACATCCCCACCCCCGATGAAGGATCCATCGTCCAAAATACCACCAGAACCATCGGATCCCCCTACAATTTCCTCCTAAATTGAGATGGATGAGGACACCCCTAAAAAAACTCTTTCAAAGAGATCCTTCTGGAAAAGAATTTGATGTCCACTACTTCATATGAACTAGCTTACTCTCCTCCCATGTTCGAACTAAATGTGGGGAATATCCCAATCCCTTTGTCAAAGGAGGAAAAGAACATATTATACGTACTCCGGAGATTCTCCATAATAGTAAAACTGTTTGGGAGGAAAATTCCCCATCAGCTACTGCGAGCACAGCTCGCACATCTTTGGAAGCCAATTTAACCCCTAACGCTAATTGACCTGGGTTATGACGTTTTCATCGTCAAATTCAACCTAGAAGCTAGCATGAACAAAGACCTGACAGAGGGACCCTGGTTTATCACGAGCTAGTCCTTTCTATATGAAAATAGGAACCAAACTTTGTCCCAGCTCAATCTAAACTTGCTATTATAACAATTTGGATTAGACTCCCACAGCTCCCAACAGAGTTCTATGACAGAGTGATTCTTGATCAAGTGGGCAATAGGGTAGGAAAACTACTAAAAATAGATACATGTACCTCCTCCACCTTAGGAGGAGATATGATAAATTAGTGTCCAGGTTTCATTAGACATTCTAGTCACCACCGCAGTCACCATCAGAACTTACAACCAACCCATCTTGTATAAGGCAGAAGGGATTCTCAAAAGGGATATGGGAGAACTAGCCATATGCTTCGTCATTGTCCATTCATATCCAAGATCAATGAAGTCAACAACCCAACTAATCCAAACCCTATTTCTATAACTACGGGTACAACTCCTGCCGAAGACTCTCTGTGGCAAATGGTTCCATTTAGGTGAAACAAAAAAAGGAACCCACAAAGTAAATCACTTGCCAAGTCTAGTCAAAGCATCACTAGATCATCCTACGATCTAGGTAAGGCGGTATAGTGAAGCTACATATACGCTCTTTGACCTCGATGCCACCACTAGTAGCAACAACAACCCTAAAGCATATGAACATCTGAATCTAGGGGAACATTTGGGCCCTAGGGGCTGGGCTATAGAAACCTAATAAAACTCTAAGTCCATTAGGCCCAAATCCAATAAAGGCCCATCTTTACAATGAGGCCTTGTCAATACAAGTGAAGCCCCACAAGCAAAGCGGCCTGGGCTAAAAAGGAATCTGCAAAAGTCAGACACCAACACAAAAGATACCACTTTAGGGAATATCTCCATTCCCAAAAATCCAAATGCAATATACAAATATGGGATCCCAAACGACAAATCTCCTCTCAAATCGGGTACTCGACACAAATAGAGAGTATCTGGTTTTTTGGAAAAGGATCCCTTGTTAGCACAATCCCATCCTAATTTGGCCCACTCACTCATGAAAGGCCACTCTAACGCGCCTGCACCTGCGCAAATCACTACACATTCCCTTCTCTCCCCTGACTTTGCCTCTTCCAATGAAGGTAATCAATTACCTGTTACAAACCAAAAAACCAATACTATCTTAGAGGTGACACCCTCTGTCATTCCCTCAAGATTATTTACAGAAGGCAAATCGTCCCACACGAAATCCTAAGAGGACATGGACTATAATGCTTCTCCCTTTTCCACTTCTTCATTCACCCCTAGTCATACCACCAACCCCATTCACTCTATCCTTTCTGATGGAAAAAAACAAACCTCCTTCCCAAACACAGACCACGACTCCTATAACTACCTCTACCACTTCAATGCCTCCAAAGCTAATACCGGAGTCATGGTTGGAAATGGCACTCCAAGGATACACCCAGAACATCCAAGTGATGGTTGGGTCGGTCCCAATGGAAATAACCATCTAAAATCCCAGGTACCTAGCTCGACTAGCCACACAGCTTCTCTACCATGGTCTGGAAAACTTTGGACACCAGTTATGGATGTCCACTTTGCACCAAACCCAGTACATGAGGCACCAACAACCCATTTCCATGGAGGAGCTCAACACACTCGTGGGCCAGCTTTGCCAGACCATGACCTTTTTACCACTCATCAACTTGGAGGCTCTAGTCCCAATTCCAGCCTTCCAACTATGGCCACTAATAGTCCAAGTTCCTCATCCACCACCATCACAACCACTCTTACCTATCGATCTTCTAAGCAGGGGAGCTACTATGGAATTGGACTATCTTCGAGAGTCCAATGTGGACCTGGAGAATATACTAGAAAATTTGAGGATTCCAAAGACAAAGCCCCTCCTCATGCAGGAAAAACTGTAGATAGAGTTCAGAGAGTAGTCATGAGGAATGCTTATTGCTCTGTGCCCCGAAAGTCAAAATATGCAACCTCGATCTCCGGGTGCACTCATTTCCAAACTCAAAAACTCAGTAGTGATTCTATTCCCTCTGGCGGGTACCATGAACCCAACCCCCGTGAGCAAGGGAAAGGGAATCAAAAGGAAAGCTCCAAACCAAAACTCCCTCTTAATGATCTTCATAATATGAAATGATAAGGGGGCCAACAGTGCAAAGTTTCGTAGGCACTACTCATCTTTGGTAAAGCTTTATAACCTTGCCATGCTGGTCTTACTGGAGACTAGAATGGCAGACCAGAAACACCTAACTATTGAGCTCAAGTTTGATGCCTAATTCCAATCCTCTGCTACTGGACAGTCTGGTGGGATTGTTCTCATATGGAAGGATGATATGCTTTAGTTAGAGGAAGTAGTTACTACTCCATAGGGAGTGCATGTCATGGTCAAGGTAATCCCATCCTCCACTAAATGGCTTTTTTTCTGCTATATATGCTAGTGGCCATGTCAATAACAGAAATAAGCTCTAGAATACATTAGAGGATCTGGCTTCTATGTATGGAGTAGTTGGCTTCTTGGAGTGGATTTCAATGAA
>MU744993.1:6235-17223 GCA_026770625.1 Nicotiana glauca
GCGTACCCGTCGGTATAGTCATACTGAGGGTCAACTCCGACCCCATTCGGCTGGGTCCGTCATATTCTCAAAAGTTCGATACGTCGAGAGGTCGTTAACGCTCTTTGAATGAGGACGCCTGAGTTCATATGTCGCTGCTGATACCCTTACGTCTGTGTTACGTCCTTGCTATAGGAGACGTAGGAGAGAGAGAGTCGTACTCTCGCCGTTTTCCCGATACGAGGAAAGTCATACTCGCCCCCCTTGAGGTCGAGTCCTATTTTACCCCATACACCCTGCAAACAAGTACAACATGTAAGACTTTTGGACTATTTAAATGCATTTTTAATCAAAATTCAAGTAAAAAAGAGTGTAAAATGAACTAGAATCCCTAGTTATCACGTAGATCCAAAGAAGTTAGAAATTATGAGGAAGTTGCCAACTCCTAAATCTGTCAAAGAGCTAAGAGGATTTTTGGGACTAAGAGGGTACTATAGAAGATTCATTAAGGGGTATGGATTGTTAGTTAGGCTTTTGAACGAGTTATTGAAGAAAGGATCCTTTTGCTGAACTAAAGTAGCCGAGTAGGCATTTTGTGAACTGAAAAATATCATATCTGCCCCTCCCGTGTTAGCCCTACTCAATTTTGCTAAGAATTCACTATTGAATCTGATGCTTGTGGAGATGGTATTGGATCAGTATTGATGAAGGCAGGCCATCCTCTGGCATTTTTCAGTTACGAGAAGGAAATAATGGCAATAGTTGTTGCAGTTCAGAAATGGCGACACTCCTGGTTGAAAGGTATTTCATTATCAAAATTGATCATCAAAGTCTGAAATAGTTGATGGAGCAGAAAATTTCTACCCCTAGTCAACAAAGGTGGATAGCCAAGTTACTGGGATATGATTTCACCATTGTGTATAAAAAAAGGGAAGGATAATCTAGTGGTAGACGCTTTATCCAGGGTAGCTAACGTGACGGGTAATCTACAAGCAATATCGTGTGTGACTGGTCAACTAGTACAACAACTTTAGGATTCATATAGGGAGGATCAAAAACTTTTTAAGTTGATTGCAGAGCTCCAATAAAATGCTAATAGTAAACCCGGTTATCTATATAGAGATGGAATGTTGTAGAAAAGGAAAGACTATGGTTGGGAAGGATGAAGCTCTCAGGCAACATCTTCTTGAATTGTATCATGACAGTGCTATTAGTGGACATTCAGGCATATTGGGGACCTTGCAGAGGCTTAAACATATTTACTACTGGAAAGGCATGAAGCCAGATGTTTACAAGTATGTGCAAGAATGTGAAGTGTGTCAAAATAATAAAGGTGAACATACATGTGGCTACAACTGGTCTTTTACAGCCATTTCCTATTCCCGAAAGAGTATGGCATGACATCAGTATGGACTTTGTGGAGGGATTGCCAAATTCTTTTGGAAAGACCACTGTTTTAGTGGTGGTGGACAGGTTGAACAAGTATGCTCACTTCATGACATTGAAATATCCTTTTACTGCTGAAATGATAGCTCAGACTTTTATGGAGCATGTTTACAAACTTCATGGACTACACAGACTATAGTAACTGATAGAGATACTATTTTTCTCAGCAAATTCTGGCAAGAGCTGTTTAGCCTTCAAGGAGTAGCTTTGCATCATTCAACAGCCTATCATCCTCAAAGTGATGGGCAAACTGAAGCAGTCAACAAGTGTTTAGAGGGCTACTTGAGATGTATGTGTAGTGATAGGCCAAAGCATTGGACTACTTGGTTATCAGTTGCCGATGTTGGGATATATACTATTAACCATGGGTTTGGTTTAAATATAGTATTTATTATGAAACAATTGTTTATTCAATTTTAATAAAGTTTTAAATAGATCATATATTAGTCTGTATCCTTTCCTTATATAGTAGATGATTTAGTGTATAGAGTTTAGCTTATACACGGAAGATTAAATCATCGGTTCTTATAAGTATAAAGTTTGAGTTCACAATCTAATGATGGAATTGGACAAACCATTAGGAATGATTGTAGCACAAGATTAAATATAATTTATCTTGATTATGGGAATGGTTTAATTCCAACTTCTTGTGCTAGTACATTTTGTATGTATTGAACGGACCAAGTAGAGATAAGTATTTTATTTGACTTAATAAAATAAACTCTCTAGCCATTAAATGTACTTATACTCTTAATCTTGATATAATTATTATTAGCTGTGTATATTATTATTGTTTTGATTTATTAAAAGGCGAGATTCTTTCGTGGGTCAATATGCCTGGTAAATTGGATAATAATAATGTACATTGGCGAAGTAATGGTTAGTTGATGGAATCCATGTCTCGGTTTAGAGATTGATGATACATCTTTATGAAAGCTTATAAGTTTTCATGTGTAAACCCGACCGGTGGATTTTGTATCCGACACATGAAATAAGTTAAGCGAAAGTCTAAAGAAAATAATCAATAAATTAAATCGTCAGTAATTTAATTTAATTGATTAATATCTGAATCTTAACACGGGGAGTTAAATAAGATTTAATGGATGAATTTCGAAATTGGATAAGGAGTGCAATTACGATTTTTTAGTGAAATAATTTGTAATTAATTATGGTAGATATTAATTTCGAAAATTATAAATTAATTCCATAATTGGAGCCTTGTTAATTAAATTCTGTGGTCCCTACTGTGCCTAAATAATAGGAAATAAAGGAATCCTTTTTCTGGTGGAAAAGAAAACCCAACAGGTTTTGGAGAAGGGTTTTAGCCCTTAAAACTTGTGCTATAAATACATAAGGTTTTCCACCTAGAGGAGAGAGCACATGGTGGCTGAAATTTTCAGCTAAGTTTTCCTAGAAATTTCGCTCACACGAAATTGCTATTTCCGGTATTATTTGGGTAACATATTAGAAGACCGTGGAACGTTCGAGGATCACGATTGTGCGGTTGATGGAGATTCCATTGAGAAGTTATGGAACTGAAGGCTCACGTGGTAGAAGAGATATGTTCACGCTTCAAGAGGGAACCCGTGAAATCCCGTTTATGCTAGTTGTCTAGATTACATATGATTTTGATACTGGAATTGCTTCCGCTGCTTATTATAATCCTTCAGCCGAATGGTGGTATAACACTAATTTTCACAGCTCTAGTATCATTCCATATATGAGGTGCTATATGGACAGACTCCACCATTTCATCTTCCATATTTTCCTCAAAGTTCAATGATAAAAGATGTGGACATGAGCTTGCAGGCAAGGGAATCTACTATTCGGCTGTTGAAACACCATTTATGTTTAGCTCAACACAGGATGAAGATGCAGGCAGATAAGAAGAGGTCATACAAGTCTTTTATGGTTGATGATGGGATGTATATTAAGTTGCAACATTATAGACAACTTTCAATAAGAGGGAGTGACTACTCGAAGCTTAGTCCTAGGTATTTTGGACCATTTCGTGTTTGCATATCAGTTGGAGTTACCACCTAATGCTAAGATTCATAACACCTTTTATGTGTCTCAGGTGAACCTCACTTTAATCATTGAGGGACAGGGATTCTTTCAAGGGAGGAGTAGTTTTTATATGCCACTTGAGAGAGTTAATAGGGTCAGGAAGTTAGTTTGTTAGTACAAGGGCATATTTGTCATTTATTATGAAATGTTATTAGTTGAAATTTGAAAAGGGGTGCCATTTTCGTTATACTTTCAATTATGAAAGTTACAGCATTTCAATTCATTCAATTGCTACCTATAAAGTAGGGGAATCTTGTATCATTTGGAATTATCGGAAATGATATCATCTCCATCCTTCTCTATTCTTCTTCTCTTCAGTTTTCTTCTGCAATTCTTGTTTAGGAGCTATTTTTTTCATTTGGTTCTTTAGGGTCGTTTGGTAGGGTGCATTACATTAGCTAATGCATGCATTGGCTTTGTGTATTAATAATACATTATTTGGTAGGATGCATTAGCTTTGTGTATTAATAATATATTGTTTGGTAGACATTTTTATGGGTATGCATTACTTATGCAAGCATTAGTTATACATCCTATTTGGTATTATCCTAACTAATGCATAAAAAACAATGGTATTAACAATGCAATGAGTTTTAATGCATGCATTAGCTTAGTTATTATCCTTCAAAATTTATGTTTGATTAAAATATGCTAGTTAGTATATTAATACAAGTTCAAAATAATCCAAATAATGAGAAATAAAATTATATCCCTAGTAGATAAATAAATTCGTAGCATATTTTTTTTATAAATAAATATTTAATTTTATTTTACAATATAGGTAGACAAATAAAATATTTTTTTTAAAATCTTTTCATATAAAAATATTTCTCAACATATGTTTCTTTTAAAAAGCTACAGTGTGGACTAGTTTTGAGGACATTTTTGTAAACAAACAATTCTTTTAGAAATTGTGCAATATTTTAATACATCAAACCAAACAATGGATAAGAAATATGTTAGCATAACTAATACCAGCATAAATAATACAAGCATAACTAATACCAGTATTACTAATACACCATATTCAACATAATGCACCCTACCAAACGACCCTTTAGAGATTTGCGACTCAGATATGGTAGTAATAAAATTCTATATTTATATTAGTTAGTTTATTATAATATTTATATAAATATTTAATTAACAACTCAATAATTAAAATGAATTGACACCCCGCTTAGCCACATTGTTCCCGGCATAGTTAAAGATCTTTCACACGTGTTGTTAAACACATGGCTTAGCTCCAGCTTCCTTTCTTCCTGCTCTTCTTTCCCATTTGGTAGCAACGCTTTTTGGCCGATTTTCAACGATTTACAACAAACACCACCATTCCCTTCACAAACTCACTTATTTTCACTTCTCTACCTTCCTCTTTTCCCGTTCTTTAATTCTCAAAAAAATCACAGATCTAGCCAATAATCAGATCCTAAAGCTATGTCTCCACATCCATTGAAAGCAGTAACATTGACTCACGTTAGATACCAAAATGGAGATCAATTAGGCCATTTCTTAGCCTGGGTTTCATTAGTTCCTGTTTTCATCAGCCTCGGCGGTTTTATTTCTCATTTCATTTTCCGGCGAGAACTTCAGGGCATGTTCTTTGCAATTGGGCTTTTAATTTCCCAATTCATAAATGAAATTATTAAAAAATCATTCCAACAGGCCCGACCCGAAACTTGTGCTCTTCTTGAAGTTTGTGATTCTCATGGCTGGCCTTCTAGTCATTCTCAGTACATGTTCTTTTTTGCTGTTTATATTACTCTGTTGACGCATAGAAAATTGGGACTTATTTGTAGAAACCAATTATGGGTTGTGCTTCTTTTGGTTTGGCCTATGGCGGTTTTGACTCTTTACTCTAGAGTCTATTTGGGTTATCATACGGTCGCACAGGTACATTTCTTTTGAATTAAGTTATATATACCGTCACTGTAAATAAATCTATATTAGTAGTTCACATTTACCTGTTGTAGCTAGTAACGTGCCTTATTTTGTTCGAAACTCGTTTTTAAGTTATTACTAAGCTCACTATTCTATGGAAGCTTACCTTTAAATATTTTTTAGGTGACATGATAGTATAGTAAAATTTTCCAGTACTAGCAGTGTATGAAGGGTAGCCTTGGCATAACTGGTGAAGTTGATGGCATGTGACCGGGAGGTCACGCGTCACGGTTCGGATTCGAACCGTGGAGACAACCTCTTGCAAATATGCAGGGTAAGGCTATGTACAATAGACCCTTGTGGTCCGGCCCTTCCGTGGATCCCACGCATAGCGGAAGCTTACAAGTTTTCATTAACATCATAAGGAGGGATTTAGGGATCAATATAGAGACGGTTGCAATCTGTAAAAATCAACTTCAAGTTTCCATTAATATTTTTTACATTTTCCTTTGAACTTCTTGTTTTAAACTTAAGTTGGGTTTTATTGGTTTTAGTGTAGTTCTGAGTTAAAGTTTTGATTTTTTTGAAGTTTTGAGCTATTTGGTTAAATGGATTGGGCTATCCTTTTCTATACTAGCAGTGTATATAACTTAAAACACTATTTTTTTATTCAAAACTCGGCTCTTTAGTTGAGCCGAGGGTCTATTGGAAACAACCTCTCTACCTTCTAGGTAGGGGTAAGGGTAAGATCTGCGTACACACTACCCTCCTCAGAGACCCCACTTGTAAGACTATTCTAGGTTTGTTTTTTGTTGTCGTCGGCGGATAATGGATATGCCCCTCAACCCTTATCTACTTAAATACTAGTCTTTTGTATGTTATGGGGTTCAAACCTGTGATGTGCGCCTAACCCATACATCATAAGCTGAGTTCTTATCACTAGGCTTTTCGCGCAGGTATTTGCTGGAGCTACTTTAGGAGCAGTGCTTGGTGGGGGTTGGTTTTGGATTGTTAACAATGTGCTCGGTGTTTTTTTCCCTATTATCGAAGAGAGTGCTTTTGGGAGGTTCTTTTACGTCAAGGACACTTCTCATCTTCCTAATGTGTTGAAATTTGAGTACGAGAATGCACGTGCTGCGAGAAAACACGTGTCCTACAAGCGTGCTGATTGATTTATTAGTTGTCCACTGGTAAGGGATTAATCCTATTCCTTTGATAATCTGTTGTCAGTTTAAATTTAACTATGATGGAAACATGACTTTGTTATTGATTCCGTTTTGTGAATTAACCACTAGTATAATGTGTTTGGTTAAATGATAATTGGTTATATATTTGATGAACTTAACTGATCAGTCTGATGTTATGGCTGTCTACTTTAGTCATCATATGTTAATTGCTTTATTACTCTTTTCTCTCTATGTTAGTCTATGGATGAATAGGCAATACGATAAAGAATTTAAGGTTAACCAAAACGTAGCCGAAGTACCTTATTAATCATTCTGTAAGAACCTTGACATTCATCTATCTTCGAATACATGACATTATTACTACCTTGGATCTTAAAAGGGTATTACGGCAGGTTCAAATATGATTGAATGGAAGGCAACCTTGCCTCCTTATGTGTTATTGGTCGTTTCCAATGATGCAAATCCACAATGTTCTAAGACTTCAAAGTTATTATTTGGTTAGGAAATAGGCTTAAAAGCTATAAGAACTATGAAATAGAAGGAAAATTGATAAAGATAGCACTCGTAAGTGAAGAGGCGAGGTAGAGTAGAGAGAAACTACAATGATGAAATTGCTTCAAAAGCAAGAAAAGTTGTTTATTATGACTAAGGAGCTGGAAACAGAAACAGAAGGCCTACCAGAGATTGTTTTAACTGATCTCTAGTGTTGTGTCAGGTTCACTAATACAAAACTAATGCTGTAGAATTGAACAGTAAACCGTAGCCTCCTTCTGTTTGCGCTGTTCACCAAACTTGAAAAGAATATTTAGAAAGCACAAACAGTTAAAACTGATATGACATGAAAACATAACAAGAAAGCACAAAAGATTAATTGACACAATGAACAAATCAAGTTTCGGCTTCAAAGGTGTTCTTTCCTCAAGGACTTGTTCAAGTGAAACCTATGCTTTAGCACTCAAAGCTTGTGGGAAACTTTGTTTAACCACTATGCAGGTGTAGGTATTGTGAGGTGGGATCTTTTTCTGGAAATAAAAAAGGATGGGTGTCTTGCAGGTAAGTTGTGCAGTGTTGAAGGGCAATACTTTGTTGGAAGCTTACTCGCACACCTAGTTAATTTACCTAAAATGAGCCCAAAAAGTCTTCTGGAAAAAGGTTTCAAGTAGCTTTCTCGAGATATTTCAATTGGGAGGTTCTAAAACACTAGCAAAGCTTTGGTTTTGTCTGAGACTAACTTCTCTTCAGTCTTACTAAAGAAGTCCTTGGAAGGATTCATTTCCAAAAGCATTTTAGAACGAGAGAGATCTGATTTTTAGCTAATTTTAACGATCTTCTAGGTGAAATTTTCTCAATAACAAGTCAATTTTCTGTTTTCTAATTTATCCCAAAAGAAGACTTTTTTTTTTTTTTGTGGAGATTTCCTTATAAAAGGACTTTCAAGGAATGCCTTCCACCAACCACTTCAGACGAATAAACTGTGGTTTTTGACACATCCCTCTGATGCTTCATTCCAAGAAGAATCTAGGATTGGAGTGGAGAGGAAATATTGGAGTGGACTATCTTATGTCTTGAAGTCAAAGAATGCCATTTTTGAAAGAAAGCATATTTCTTGAGCATTATCATGTGTAACAAGGTCGAGGAATAATTTTATTCTCAAAGATTAGGACCCTTATCCTTATGCATTGAGCTCTAGACAAACCTAGTTGAAAAATACTGCTAGACTCATTTTTGTATTTGAGTAGTAGACATATTGTTCTCTTTTGAGCCCTTTCCTTCTTCAATTTTAAGAGTTAGAAATATCCATCTTTCTTAATGTAGACAAAGACAAGTGAGATGGAAGAAGGTACAATTATTTGAATTTTAGATAAACTATGATGTCTTAATCTTATGCATAGTATTTGAAGAGAATCGACAACAGGACAAGCTGTGAATGATCATGGATGTTTAAGATAGTAAAAATTCGATATGACTCATGCTTACTAACTGTTTATCCTGTACTCAATCCTGTACGACTATAGAATTATTAAAATGTTACTGAACAGTTAAGTTCTTAGGATAACCGACTAATAGATGTGAGGTTGAAATGAAAGTTAAAGAGCGAAAAATTATAGCTTGACATAATTTGCTATGGCTTGGGATTCATTAGCCAATGTGGTTATGGGAAGAGACTGAAAATAATAAATAGTACAGATTTGGAAGCTCATGAGTTAGGAATCAAGGTTCAAAAACAGGGGCGGGGAGACATCTGAGAAAGTGTTTACCCGAGGAAACAGCATGTGGAGACGATTGCCTGATACTGAGCTCATAATAAATAGATAACAAAACCAACCAACCACTCGAACAACAGGAGCCTATCTTCGTGGTACCAGATTTGCCAGATCCAGCCCACATGCTATTGGATTGGAAAGAGTTCAATGACAAATATCGAACAATTGAAGAAAGTACCACAAAGCCTTAAAAGGAAATGTTATTTTTTTTTAAAAGGGAAGAAAATGTTTGAAAATTTGATGAGACAAACCTGAAGGTTTAATAATACTTGCTAGAAAAATACGCGAAAACTACTGGCGGAACTCTCTTTGTTGAGGAAGTCTCCAAAACCCATAATCCAAAAAGGAAAAAAATGGGAAGGGAGTTCTGAAGTTTAGTGAGCTAAGATCAAAAGGTCGGATCAAGTCTTGAGAACGTGGGAGTTTTTGGTAAAAACCGACATAGAAGGAAGAAATAGAAATTAGTGAGCTAAGGTCAATAGCAGCTCTATTCAGAAGTTGAAGGTGAACTGTTTAGTGCTTTTCTATTTTTGGTGTAGACAAGAGTTCCTTCAAGAAGCTAGAGTCTATTCTTGGCGTTTTAGATTACTTATGAGTTAGTTTAAGGGCTAGGATCTCAGGTTGAATTTCTCTCTATAATTATGAAGGATTACACTATTTTGTGTAGTTCTTGTTTAAATATATACAAATATGTTACCATCTCAAAAAGAAAAAAAAAGTCAAAAGCTGGGATCAAGCTTCAGAGTATGGGAAAATTTGGCCAAACGCGATATTCTGAAAACTTGTCAGGATATCTTAAAATTAGACAAGTGTGGAGGTTGAGTTAAATCCCAAAAAACTAAGATAATTGTCTGAAAGTGGCATGAAAAGAGTACATGTGGCAGTGCGTGTAGACGTGTGAACTTATTTTCCGCATGTGAGCTCGGATGACGGCACAGCTTCTTGGGTTCTGTGTCAAGGATATCGAGTTCTACCTTGGACTGATTCAACAGTTGCCAAAAAATTGCATGATGACGACATATTTTCTCCTGAATGTTGTTGGTGACTAGACTGCGAGTAATTTTGATCTTTTTCTAAACCCAAACTCTGTTGCCATGTGAAAAATAAGCAACCAGTAAAGAGATTGTGTGAACGCAGAAGATAATTGTCTTCTCCCTAAATACTTTTATAGGCTCACTTAATGATGCTGCATTTACCCAACGTGGAACATTTGTACATAAACTACAACATGCTCATGTATTTAACTATGTGTAAGTAACTATCTAACATATTAAACAATTTCTGGGTAGACATGCCCGCGGCGGTGTGTTCGTCCAAACCCAATAGCCTTAACTTAAAACCTATCTGTTAAAAAATCACTAAATAAGTACAAATAATGGATTTTGAACCCAGCAAATTATATGGAATGTACCCACAAAGTTCAATCCGCCTCTGTTTGACATACCATAGTTCAAGTTCTACCTGAAGTCCTTTAGTTGCTTTCTACGGGACAATTAGGTAGATAGAGCTTCTGTCATTTTTACTTCAGTTGTTGCTTGACATAAATATGTGTGCTATAAAATACATATGTTGACTCTGTATGTATACAAGGATTGTGCTAGATAATAGGTCATGTTTGAGTTAGTTGAATCTATGTATCCAGATTTGTATGAAGCATATCTGCACATTCTGGTGTCGTGTTTCGTTTTGCTAGCTTTTAAATTACCATTTCTAATAACCATCTTGCTCTTTTGCTCCTTCAGAGTTTCCACAGTAATGGTGAGAGAAGGATCATTTGTGGTGATAGATAATGCCTGCAATAACCGAACCTTCCTTTGATTTGGAGAAACAAGAGATATACGGAACATAGTTGTAGAACGGCCTGTCATAAGTCTAGTTCCTTGCTTTAAAAGCATTTTATATTTTTACTTGCTAGTTGTGACTTGTGAGTCAACTGGAATTTCATGTGTCTTAACTGATTAGACTTTTACTCTGCTTCATAAGTTTAAGTTCCAAGTTTCAAATGCAGACAATTGTAATAGTAAGAGTAAGCAATCTTAGTGTTAGCTTTTGAGAATTGAAAAACATTTACTTGAGAATTTCCTTGTTTAATACGGGCTTTGCCTTATTTTTCTCTTAGAGAAGCTTCCCAATTAAGCCCATCATCCCCCCCCCCCCCCCCCCC
>MU744993.1:21877-33968 GCA_026770625.1 Nicotiana glauca
TGAATTCTGTGATTTGGTTAGCTTCGGGGGATGATTTGTGACTTAGGAGTGCGATCGGAATTGAGTTTGGAGGCTCGATGTAGAATTAGGCTTGAATTGGCGAAGTTGACATTTTGGCGATATCCGGTTGATAGGTGAGATTTTGATCCGAGGGTCGGAATGGAATTCAAAGAGTTGTAGTAGCTCCGTTAGGTGATTTTGGATATGTGTCCAAATTTTCAAGTTATTCGGACATCAGTTGGTCGGGTTTTTGATCGAATGTGCAATTTGGAAGTTTTTAAGAAACTTAGGCTTTGATTTGAGGATAATTGAGGATTTTGATGTTAATAATAGTGTTTTGAAGGTTCGAGCAAGTTTAAATAAGGTATTAGATCATATTTGTGCTTTTGGTTGAGGTCCCGGGGGCCTCGAGGTGAGATCGGGAGTTAAACCGAGAAGTTTTTGAGTTTGGCTTCAGATTTGTATTGCTGGTTCTGTCATTTCCGCATCTGCGGAAAAGGGACCGCATAAGCGGTTCCGCAGATGCGACTAAGGGGTCGTAGAAGCGGTTATCTGGGAAGGCTTGGCTTCCCGCAGAAGCGGGCAAGGCTTCGCATAAGTGGGTTTCGCAGAAGCGATTTTTGACCGCAGAAGCGGTCCCGGGTGAGTTAAATGAGACCGCATACGCGGTCATTTGGTCACAAATGCGGTGACCACATGTGCGGTATAATAACCGCAGATGCGAAAATCGGCCTGGGCAGAAGGGTTTTTATTGAACATTTCATCCGCGAGGGTTATGTATTTCCTCCATTTTTTAGCACGCTTTGAGAGCTTTGAGGCGATTTTTGAAGAGGGATTCAAGGAGGATTGATTGGAGGTAAGTTCCTTAGCCTAAATGCTCGAGATTATGTTAGATTTAACATGGAAATTGGTTGAGATTCACCAAAAAGGGGTAAAGCTAGGGCTTGAGATTTGATATTTCAAATTGGAATTTGATAGGTCATTTGAGCTCGAATTTGGGAGTTCTTGGTATGTATGAACTAGTGGCGAGACGAGGAATCCGGTAATGTAAGTTTTGTAATTTTTCGAGAAACGGGCCCGGGGCTTGGGTTTTGCTAGTTTCGAGATTTTTGTTATTTCTCGATTGCTTTCGATTGGGTATTGTTCCCTTAGCATATTGTAATGTATTCGCTCTGATTTTGGTTAGATTCGAGACGCATGGAGGCCACTTTGAGGGGCAAGGGCGTCGCGAGCGAGGAATTTCACCGGTTCGAGGTGAGTAATACTTGTAAATGATATCCTGAGGGTTTGAAACCCCGAATTTGCACATCATAGTGCTGTATTGTGGTGACTTGCATGCCAGGTATGAGCGTGGGGTAGAGCACCATTGGGGATTGTAACTTGGTATGTTCCAGTTGTTGATTTTACTGCGTGATTGACTGAAACCTACTTGATGCTATCATGATTTGGGCTGATTTCCATGTTTTGGGCTTCGTGCCGATTATTTGGATCCCTTAGGGATTATTATCACTATTTCCATGATGCTTAGCATGTTTTCCTGATATCAGACAACACTGTCTCGAAATGATTAGTAAATTTCTAAAGTTTTAAATACTTAATCTATAATTCCTAATAATTGGAGCTGAAAATGATAAACTTGACTGTGGCTGTGTGGCTTACATGCATATATATGGATTGAGTGTGGATCGGGCTGCGCACTGCAGCAGTGTTGCATGTGCAATTCTGGACTGAGGATAGATTGGGCTGCACGCCGCAGCGGTGTGATATTGATATTGAGCTTGGGCTGTAGGAGCCCCTCCGGAGTCTGAACCCCTACAGTGAGCGCAGGTACCCAAATGGATCAGGCTGTGCGCCGCTGTGGTCATGTGCATTGCATTGCATTGCATTCACGCATTGATTCCTGTTTGTACTACGTGGCATGACATTCAGCACTCTCATATCATTGGCATCCATGCTATTTCTTACACTGTGTACCAGATACCCTGGTGTTATTTGTTGACAGAGTGTTGTGCCCGAGGGGCTGACTTGTGTGCGGACTTGCGCTACTTGATATCGCATTCATATGCTTACTGTTGGAAAAAGAATATTTTCAAAAGAGATTTTAAACTGAGCTAGATGTTTCTAAAGGATTTTCACGGTTTTACTGTTTTTCTCAAAAGGCTGTATTGTCCCATATAGCATGATGGAGTGTTCTTACGTGATTTCTTATCGCTAAGTTATTATTTACTCTTATTACTCACTGAGTTGGAGTACTCACTTTACTCCCTGCACCTTGCGTGCAGTTGCAGGTATTGTTCACCCGGTAGCGGGTTATTAGCGGATTGAAGATATTGTTATTGTAGCCGAGCAAGGTGACCGCCAGCGTTCGCGGCACCGGACTTCATCTTTTGAACTCCAGATTTTATTTTGTATTTATTATTGGCCCAGTAGTGTTGTTAAGTCTTCTTTAGATGCTCGTGACTTGTAACACCCCGGTCGGGTTGTGTTGGGTGTTAAATATCAGTTATTATTGCCATTAAGTCGTATTATTCATTCATTTATATTTATTAACTGTTAAATGAGGCATTGTTTTTTGTATGCTGGCCTTGTCTTCACGAGAAGCGCCATCACGAACGGGTTTGGGAATTGGGTCGTGACAAGTTGGTATCAGAGCCTAGGTTACTAGGTCTCACGAGTCATGAGCAGGTGTAGTAGAGTCTCGCGGATCGGTACGGAGACGTCTGTATTTATCCTCGAGAGGCTGCAGAACCTTTAGGGAAACTTCACTTTCTTGGAATTCTTATCGTGCGTACTTGATTCAGCTTGAGATATAACTCTTGAAATTCCTTCCACATGTCTGTATGCGCACGTGAGCGCTCAGTATTGTATGTGTCTTGATGGCTTGTCATTCTCCGATCAAGGGGCGAGATGTAATCTCGTGAGTATGTTGGGCCAGTCTGGTGGACTTGAGGCCGGATCTTTGCTTATGGCTTGAGCACCGAGGTGCTGATTATGTGAGCAAGTGTTCTGAACTTATATGTTCGATATTGTCCCTATTAGCCGGAATGGCGGTTGGATATCTATGTGATGAGTATGTTGGAACTGCGAGATGTATCTATGTGGCTTTGTAGTGACGAAGAAGTCTGCTGGAAAATGGATGAACTATTATGTTCGATTCCTATTGTGATTGATGTGTAGCCCGAATTATAGGCGCGTGAAGAATATTTTTGTGCCCCCTAGTTGGGAAGTGAAGTACATTACAGGTGACGGTATGAGTTCAGCCTCAGAAAGACTAAATGACTGTGTAACGTATATAATGGTGGAAGGTGTGCTGAAATACTAAATTGAGGCGAAGCAGGTGGGTTATCTCCTGCGAAGTGTTCTTAAGGGGTACGATTCTTATGTATATTGTTAGAAGATCTCATGTGTATTTGACAGGTGCGTATTTAATTTGAAAATTTGGGCCGCTTCAGAGAGTGGACTCAGCTGATGTGGGGATGAATGCGAGGTTTGTAGGGGATTTCAGTATCCGAGGATCTGTATTTTCATAAACTAGTAGATGATTTGAGTTTAATCTCACTATAATATTGTGGCATCATTAGAGTAAAAGTATTATGGGTTATTAAATGTGTCCTGATAGATGGCTTCGAGCCAAGTTGGGGAGGTTGCGGTTGATTAGCTGATTGCACGGTTATGTGTTATGTTAGTTCTTTTCGAGGTATGCTGGCGGATCAGTTCAGAAATTGAGCCGAGGATGGCACGAGTAAAGCAAAATTTTGACGAAGGTTACATGGTACTTCGTAGGTGTGAGAAAATACTAGGAGGTCTTGAGCTGTTGTTGATAAAGAATGCTCAGTGTATAGAGAAGAAAGATGGTTGTTTGTATTGGTATAAGATCATGTTCTGTGGTGTCAGAGTGTTAATAAGGCACGAGTAGTTCTGTTCGTTAAGCCAGATAATTTACAGCTGTGTAAGAGCGAATGACTCTCGAGAATGGTTTTATTTTGTCCAAGATTTGGCAGGTAATAATCAGGTGTCTTAAGGTTGGGTATGTGGCTAGGGACTGTGTTTTCATTAGGAAAGGATCAAGACTTGTGGTATTTTATGTTAATTATGAGATTCTATGTATCAGTATCTGGAAAGTAATGGTAACGAATTATAGATTCGCAGGAAGTTCTTCAAGTAAAGTATTCTGGAACGTGGTATTTCTGGGAAACATTGGGAGAGTATTCGGTGGCCTATGGGGCTTAGACAGCGTGGTCTTATGTTCGAATCTTCTGTGGTGAGCCTGGATTGAGGCATTGTGATGCTACAGCGAGGGAGAAATATCGAGTGGATGATGAGTAAAAAGAGAAATTTGATAGACGGAATAACTTGACGATATACCAAATCGGTATGGGAAGGGTATGATTAATTCATTGTATGTGTTCGAGGTAATGAGCTTTTACAGGCATTTTGCAGCAATGCTCTTGGGTTTTGACGTCTTGCTCTACTTGGTTTAGATAGAAGGATTCAATCCTGGCAGTTTAGCTTGTACAAATGGAGTTGGCAAAGATGTTCTTGTTGAGTTTTACCGTGGTTCGGAGATGTATATACTTTCTTGGGGCATGTGAAGCATGGAATGTGTGATTATTTTCTTCTACATGGGATTGACAGAAGGTCTTGGCTGGATGGGTTGCAGTTCAGTTCTGAAAAGAAGTTCATAAAAATTCCTAGGCAATGGGTAGCCTCAGGTAACCAAGGAGATGGTACTGCTAATTGGAAGTGATTTGACAAGAGTATATGTCTCGGAAGGAGGGTAATGTGATTAGAATGATGATACTTCGATAGTGTTGCCGTGTTTTCTTACTAGATGGACTGCTGATATTTGAGAGTGTTTGATGGCACCGGAGGATTTTAAGAATATCCTTCATGGAATGATTGGTTACTTGAGATGTAATATGTATTTATACTGCGGAATTTGGGATCAGGTACAGTGATTCGTGTGCTATATGAAGTTGGAAACTGGGAGTTCTCATGTTCAGGCTACATAGTGGTTGTGGTTAGTGTGTATTGGTACCGTTAACGACTATTGGAATTTGGAAGCCCGAGTAGATCTTTCTATGCTTGGTATATTAGATTTTGTATGTGATGTTGAGCTGTAGACTAGTTGTCACAATGTGGGTTATTCTAGACTATTGTGCTATGGGCTATGTCGAAAAATGCCACCGGTTGCGTGGCGAGGTGAATTGGATTATGTTATAGTAGAGTGGTTGGTATTCTAAAGACCAGAAAACGGCTGGGAAGGATTGCTTTTCTTAATTGGGCCTTTGTGACGGATGTCAGTATAGAGGTTTCTACCATTGATTCAGTTCCGGTATTGAGGGACTTTTTCGGATGCGTTCCTTGTGGTCGGGCATGTCGCCGGGCGAGATTGTGGATTTCGGTATTGATTTGGTGTCGGCACCGTATCGTACGGCTCCGGCATGAGTTATAACAGTGGAAGGAGCAACTTCAGACTTCTTGGTAATGAGTTTGTTGGTAAGCTGATTGGATATGTGTTTAGCTTGAGTAGGCTTGGTTTGCCCCGAATTGTATTGATGAAGGATAGGTTGATTCGGTCGTTATTGAACCTTTTAGTGATCTGGAGAGATCTATGAGTTGCTTTTTTAGTGCTGTGAGGCGTTATGATTTTCGGACTGTGGGCACATATAGTGCGATGCTACCAAGATTCATAGTGGAAGTTAAGGGGGGAAAACCTCAGTTATGTTTGAGTAATAGTAGTAAGGGTTGGCTAATTGGGGCCACTTAGCAATTGGGTGTTTTGACATTGTTGGCCAATGATAAATGTTTAGTGCCAGCGAGTGGCGAAGTCTGAGTAACCATTCGCATGGCCCAGTTTAGGATGCATTTGATAGTTGACCTGTCTTGTTGCAGGTACTATGGCACGAAAAAGGCAAAGAGGCTCGGCTAGTTCTTCCTAGGGGCCTACATATGATGACACTAGGTTCCAGTCTCTGGGGGCGGAGGACACATTTCATGCGAAAGCTACAAAAACCTTCATCCCAGAGATTGATGTGGATAGGGATGCCCTCCGCATGGAAAGCCCAGACATGTATGAAGAGATACGACGGAGGGATGAAATTTTTGTTTGATGAGCAGCGAATCCTATGATAGTCCGGGAATTTTATGCCAACTGCCCGGAATATGTTAGCCGGGAGGTAATTGTGCGTGGCAAGGTGGTGGATGCCTCCATTCATAAGATTCGCCAGGTTTTGCGGTTGCCCCAATTCAGAGGTGATGTTGATCATTACCATGACGCTCATGGGGTCACTTGGGAGACCTTGATTGAAGCAATTTGCGTGAATGGCCAACCAACTTGGATACAGGAAAACATCACCCTCCACTCCAAGTCCTTCACTCACGAGGCCAAGTGTTGGTTTAATATCANATGATTAAGGGCGTTCCCACTTATCCTACTGATGGCACATTGCCCGCCAAGATACCCTTCCGGACTTCTAGGAACTCAGTGGGCAGAGATATGCCCACGACCATAGATATCGATGATGAGGATGAATCCCCAGCACTAGTGGCACCCTCCAGGAGGTCCTATGACGGAGCAGGACCCTCTCGGCATCCCTACACTGGGGTAGGACTCTCTCGATCACAGTCCACCCGACCTATGCTACGTTCTGTAGGGGAGGAGCTCGAGGACCTTCGAACCTCGGTGGATGGCCTGCATGTGCGGATGGATGCTATGTCTAAGCGGCAGGCCTGGTCTGAGAACCGCTTCATGGCGTGGTTTCGTGCTTTGGGTAGAACTTGCCATGTAGAGCCCAGCACGGTCTCCGACTCCGATTGATACTCTGGGAAGTCTTCTTACCCTACTGCTCTTTATTTATGTTATGACATGGGGACATGACATTATTTTAAGTGTGGGGTGGGAGATTTGTTGGAGACTTGTTGTTGTGTTGTCTTGTAGTGTACATATATATTGAGCATGTTGTAATTCTATAGCTGTATTGTTGTATCATCTTATACATAAATGACTTGTCCCAACGACAGACACTTGTCGACTGGTCTCTTGAGGGTCAAAGTCGATTGTAAGAACATAAGGGGGTAAAGGACTCTTCCTGAGGACGGACCACTTGGACAGTACTCTTGAGGGAAGTAGTCCACGTAGATTTTTTATTTATTTTTAATTTTATTTTCTTTTCCCTTTTTTTATGTAGTGTAGTAATTCCCCCTTGGTTTTTCTTTTGACCGCGGTTCTTTTTCAAGGGCTTTTTCTTGAACCGGGTTAGGTAGAATTTTTTTTTGGACTCTAAAGACTCTCTTAGATTAGGATGGGTAAGACCAAGAACTCACACTTTTTGATGTATACACCTACTAAAAGTTAAACGAACTTGAGAGTGCGGCGTCTAGGCTCATGTGTAGACTCTTAATTTGTGCCTTAATTGTGTACACCTTGTCTTGCTTGAATGCTCATATGAGTGTGTGACAAACTAATTCGGAATGAGTTACATGCCAAGTGTGTGTGAGAATTACCTATATTCTGTGTACATGTGATACTTAGAACTTGCCCTGTGTGTTTGCAAAGCGAAATAGTAGTTTTGTCCAGTCTAGGAAGTGATATAGGCATTTCTTGTGGAGCCATATATACATATTTACCCACCTAATTATTATGTATCGTAGCTAACCCCTTTGAGCCTATAATCCTGTTTCTTTGGCAACCACATTACAAACCTTACCCATTTGTTTGAATTAACCATCTATTTGAACCTTTTTACCTCTCATGGGCACTTGAATGTTATGAACTTTGTAAAAATTAAAGTGTGGGTGGTTGGTTTGACTTTTGAGTGGAACTAATTAAATAAGGAGAAAGGTGCAATATTTTGAAAAAGGAAGAGCCACTTGAATTGAAAAAAAAGAAGAAGTGATGGCTCTTGATGTAAGTGCTTAAAGAAGTATGGGGTAATATAAATTTATGTGAAGGTGGCGTTTGGTTTGACATAAGTATGAGGTTTAAATGTTAAAATATATGTATTAAAGTGCTTAGGGAGGTGTAGTCACTCTTATATCTAAGTGTATCCTACCCGTTCCGTAGCCTACATTACAACCAATTAAAGTCCTAATTGATCCAAGATTGAATGAGCTCGATTAGTGGAGTAGTACACTACAGGCAAGCTTATGGTGTATCTGTGTGGCATATGAATGTTCTTTGCTGAGAGTGAGTGAATTCTTTCTATCTAAAGTTCTTTGTGCTTGATTCTATATGTATGGAACTTCTCTCAATTTATTGATGTGAGGGCATGTGAATCAGGAAGAAATAACAAGTTTTCACCTCTGTTAGAGTAACTAGAGTGAGCATGTGTGTGGCATGGCATTAAAGTCTGCATCTGAGGTGTGACAGTTGCACTGCTTAGGTTATTCTTTCATAATGGCAGGTGTGACATAAAAATTGGATAATTCGTTGAGCGATTAGGCATAGAAGTGTGGTTTAACTTGCTCGAGGACGAGCAAAGCTTTAAGTGTGGGGTGTTGATAATAGGCGAATTGAACTATGATTAAGCCTCAAAAGAACCACTTTCTTGTAGAATTTTTATTGTAAAAGTGATAGTAAAATGCTCTTATTAGTGCTTTTCATGTTTTTCAGGTTACATATAGTAGAATAAGGCTATGGAGTGGTTTTGTATCATTTATGGAAGAAAAAGAAGCCAATCGCGTCAAAGTCGCCAAATGAACCATGTGAAATACACAAACAAGGTCTGGAGGTGAACTGTCGCGGTCCCAGCGTGGGCACGGTAGGACATCGGTGAGCTGTTATATGAGATTCAGAGATGCCTCTTGGCCGCGGTTCCAGCGTGGGCGCGGTAGGACCGCGGCAGGCGACGAGAAATTAAGGGACTAAAGTACAAATTTCGGAATTCTTAGCCCAAAACCCTATTTTAATACTAGGACTCGCCCAAGGGAGGCATGTAACATTATTAGAGAGTACTTTGGCAAGAAAAACAAGTGTGAGAGATCACTCAAAATATCATTATTTCTATTCTTCTTTATTTTCTTGCAATTTATGATTATGAATCTTTTAGTATTTGATTTCCCCATTATCATGAGTAGCTAAAAACCTTAATCTAAGATTTTGGTGGAACCCGTTGTGGATGAACTTATTGTGATGTTAATATAGTTTTGATTGGTTGTTAATCTGTATTTGTTCAACTACGTTCTTGTTATAGTTGATTGAAGGGCCATCAATTAGCTGTGGCTATTCATTATGTATCTACTTGAGAGAGAGTGCGTATTTAGGTAGTTGTTTGAACAACATCACTCCCGGAGTATAGGCGAGAGTCATAACCGAGGGTTTATAGGTTGGATTAGAGATAACGATACCTCGAGTGCAATCTAAGTGAACTGTAATGAAATCTAGCTAGCGTAGCTTGAGAGAGTGCGTCTAGTAAATTATCATAATTACTTGAGAGAGAGTTATGATAGCTGGAGAGTTCATGGTTGATAGAGGCAACTAAATCATATCTATAAGAAACATACTACTAAGGAAATCAACAACGGGGGAAACCATTACCTTAGACATTTACTTCTATTATTTACAACTGCTTGTTAGTTAATTCTTAGTTTATTATTCTTATTTAGCTATAGCAATATAAAAACACCTCCAACTATTATTCATAAATATTGAGAAAGTTGATTATTGAGAATTTAGTGATCTAACAACAATAGTTGATACGTTAATTTTCTGTGGAATTCGACTCTGGGCATAATACCCCGAATTATATTTGTAACGCCCGCTTAGTCTTTTAATAGACACAGTTGAGCGTGATCAATGAACAATCGGAAAGAAGATGACAGCCAAAAAATGGCTTTTGGTGCCTTTTTAATAGGCCTCACGCTCCTTAAACGAGTGTAGCACACACACTTCAGTAAAAAATTGCCACATAGGATGAGCGAGGTTTAAAATGCTCAGTTTTTTAGTGTATAGAGGTTTGGTTGGCAAATTGTTGAGTTTGTGGACCGGCATGATAAAGTGGCACAAGTATAAGTGTCATTTAGGCCATTCTGCATTTTTCAAAAGTGCTTTTGGAAAAAACACTTTTCAAAATAAGTTGATTTCTCCAGCTAAATAAACAGGTTTCAGCTTCAGCAGAAAACGCATTAGTCACGCGAATTAAGCAGATGTGTCTTACTTAGAGGTGGCAACTATCCTACGCGACTTATAAATCGCATTCTCAATTACGACGTATACATAATGGTTTTATTAAGTGCTAATTTTCCAATCTTCATGTCAATTCTCCATTATTGCCGGTGGAACTTCATTTCTAGGCTTTGAGCCGAAAGGAAATTGCAACTGCTGAGCAACAAACACGTCTGTCCTCTTTTTATGTAAATTGATTTATCGTACATTTATTTCGACTCAAATTTTGGTAAAAGATTAACTTTTATAAACTTTTATGGTTTAGTGAATGGAGTTTTAGTAGAAAGGATCTATTTCCTGAAATTTTGAGTCTTAATGATTATTTTGAATCAACCTTTGAAGTTTTTTGTGAAATTACATCAAATTCGATTAGTTGTCAAAAGCTTTCTTAATAGTGTTGACCACTTCACTCTTTTAAAAATATGTGATCATCGATTGAAATTTCTTTTAGGCTGCTGATATGAGATATCTAATATAATCACTGCTAAACACAACTTAGTGTGTCTGTTTATGACAATTCGAATTAATTATCAATAATCTAATAGTGGTATTGCCCTTGGATGAGGTTAAGAGGTTCAAAATTACCCTTTTAAAAGGGAAATTCACGGTTGTTGATAGTACATTGAGTTTCCATAGTAAAGGTAGGGTAGGAAGAAACATATCATGTTCCACTGTCATATATTGTTGTCAGCCGAGGCGGAGCTAGCTTATTTGGTGCGCGTGTGGCCGATCCCGTTCACTTTTGCTTAAATACTGTATTTTGTACTAGGAAATTCATTAAATATGTAACTACAAACGTGATAAATAAGATGATTTATGAGTTCTATGACAAATTCAGTACCCGTAAATTTTAAATTTCGACTCCACCTCTATATGAAGCTGATCATTACTACTTCAAGATGGCCACCTTTTTGCTGTCTTAGTGTACGTTCTTTTTGTTTTGTTCAAAGCAGGATATGTTGCCTATTTAACTCGAACTAAAACAATATATTGATGTCTCTAGTAAACCATAGTTATTTTGCTTTAATTTCTTCGTTACAAATAACAAATGAGGCCTTAGCATCCTTTCATATAGCATTCTTCTAGCTTTGTTTTGTCATTTTTGCTACTTCTCCAATACCTACGTAGCGCTATCCAGATTTCAATGCATTTGTGTAAACACAAGCTTGTTTAAGTCCAACTCTTTTTCTCTTGTAGTTATGTTTTTATTATTTTTCGAGAGATATTATTGATGTTCAATCTTACACCTCCACATGAAGCGTGGCACAGTCGTTAACAATAATAAACCCAACAAGGTTGGTGTCGAATCTCACAAGGTGTATGTGTAAGGCTGTATTCCGGGCCCGGCCCGGGTCTAAACGGGCCAAACTGGCCAGTCTTTGGCGGTCCTGGGCCTAACGATCCAAATGTGTAGAACCGGCCCACTGTGGGTCTAAGACCACATGGTCCCGGGCTAAATGGGTCGGGCCTACCGCGCTTTTTCGTTTCGGGCTATTTTTTTTTGAATTTTTTTTGTCTAAGGCAGTTTCTTGTAAACTCTCTCTCTCTCTCTCTCTCTTTATATATATATATATATATATAATATATATATATTATGTAGTATATATAGTATGTTATGTATATATATATATTATAATATTATATATTATATAATATATATATATATATATATATATATATATATATATATATATATATATATATATATATATATTGTGGTGACAAATAAATGAAAGATTGATATTAAGATGAGAGCGAGTGGTTGTACACATGTGATAAGATAAGTTGAGTATGAAAGTGAATTAAATACCTTTGTTTTATTTCTAGTAATATATACTCTGTGGCTACTCCAGAGCATGTTTTCTCTTCTTAAATATTAGATGTTGTTTTCCTGCTATTTTTGTCGCATATATATTTTTAACTGTA
>MU744994.1:8815-24336 GCA_026770625.1 Nicotiana glauca
AAAAAAAAAAAAAAAAAAAAAAAAACTTTCCGCTACTTCAATAAACAATTTTAACCTACAAATGTGTAATTCTAAGTAAATAAAAATCCGGTATTTAAATAAAAATAACCGTGCGATACCTCTGAAATTTCTTAATTACTAAGAAAAGGTGTAACGCTAGACTCTAGTATCTTACACTCAGGGGCGAAGTCACATGTCCTAAAGGGTTATCAAACGATCGCCCTTCGTCGAAAAATTATATTACGTATATAGATAAAATTGTTTACTCGTAAAACAATACAGTTGAATTTATACGTGATTTATAGACAAGTGAATCGATTTGATCCTAGAATGATAAATAGATTAGACACAAATGTAAGACTTAATTAGCTTTGAAATTGAGATAAAACAACAAATATCTTAGTTCGGGGAGCAAAGCTTCCGGGGGCAATAATAACAATATGAATAAGCAAGAAAATAAAGTGTTATTGAGCTTTGGATAGAATAAAGTGTATGTTTGATGATATGCTATAATAACATATTTTAGTCGATTATTACGCTCTAATTTACTGCACTTTAGTTGAGTTTGCGCTTTAATCGCTAGTGTTTTGCACTAACGGTGTGTTTTATGCCTTGTAGGAGTGATTCCGAGCTATATAGATGTTATGGAATGAATTCAAGTGATTTGGAGCTTTGAAGTCTAAGTAAAAGCCCAAGAATTTAAGCCGGGATCGTATTCAGGGATCAACGGATAATAAAATAACAAAACGAAGACTCGAGGAGGCATTTTGCGCACTGTCTAGTAAAATAGACATGACTTTTTGCTCAGAACTCCATTTGGGCTCCACAATATATGGTTGGAAAGCTAAATCAAAGGGACTACAACCTTCATATTTTACGTTTTTTCAAATTTCAAACGGAACAGGGTGAAAAACGCGGTCGAAACCGCGACCGTGGAACTGACCGCGGCAGAAAATTAGAGACCATGTTTGGCCGCGGTCCTACCGCGTTTTGGCCGCGGCCGCACCTCTCCAGGCGTCAAAAAAGAGTTCTATTTCGTCCGGGACAAGGTTATTTCAGCCCTACACTATTCCAACTTGTATAAAAGGCGTCCTAAACCTATTTGGAAGAGGAGGGGACATATTTTGGATACAAATTAGACCTAAGGAGGCAAGAGACACTACTTTAGGGTTAGACAACACCTTTGGAGGCAAGAACACATTGGGAGCAAGGCGGAGAATTCTTCTACGAGTTTTTCCTTCCTCTTCCTATTTTTCATTGTTGGTTATGACTTTTAATATTGTAGTTTTACATACTATTATGAATAGCTAATTTGTTATCTAGAGTTTTGATAGAACCTTTTGTAGGATAAATTCTTGTTATGTTTTTATATAATTGAGCCATAGCTTTTCTCTATTTGTTCAACTACGTTTATATTGTGGTTGGTTGAAGAGCTCTCAATTAGCCGTGCCTATTTAGTATGCATTGCTCGGGAGAGAGTGCATATTTAGGTAATTGTTGAACAACACCACTCCCAGAGTATATGAGAGATCAATAACCGAGGGTTTAAAGGCGGGATTAGGAATAACGAAGCCTTGGGTGCGATCTGAAGTGACCTGTATTAAAAGCCAGCTAGCGTAGCTCGGGAAAGTGCGTCTAGTAAATTGTCGTAATTACTCGGGAGAGATTTACGGTAATAAGAGTGCTCATGATTGGTAGAGAATACTTAGGCGAAATTATAGAAGACATAGCGGGAAGAATTCCGACAATTGGGGAAATCATAACTCTAGACCTCCTTAATCTTATCTCTAACTCTTAGTATATTTAGTTGTTAATTTAGTAATTTAATTTGTTAGTTAATTAGTTAAACACAAGAATCTAAATATATATAAGTTAGGAATTGTTCAAGCTTGTCTTCTTGGTAATAGTGAATAGTTGTAGCTAAACCTTAGTTCTCTGTGGGATTCGACTCCGTACTTGTAAACCGGATTATATTTGCAATGACCGCATTGTCCTTTTTATAAGGCATATTTGGGCGTGATCAATGCTTGTCAGAAAATTTGTGCCTTTTACAATGATGGCAAAGCTCACTTGCACCTAGGGAACAAGGTCCTAGGATCAAGCCTTTCTTTAGTGTCAATTATGAGGCAATTGAAGAATGTGTAACGGTAGGAACTGAATGTCATATTCTCTATAACGGACCATATACTTAAAACTATAGAATATTCTCTGTTAAGTTCTACCAGGTGGCAAGCACTTATTTTGCCTTTATGAATACCATTCTCTCCGATAATAAACGAGATTGTTGCCTTCAGATCCGATTATCTTCTGTCTTCGGATCCACGTGTTGTTTCTCACGTGATCATTTAATATGAACATATTTTACTCTATACAGAATGTTAGGTTTTAAAAGTATATAACATATATTAAACATCCTTTGTCTTTCAATGTGGCGACCCAAAGAGGTCATCATATGTTTTAAATGAATTCTGTACTTACGAGGCCTTGAAAACCACATTTAAAGTCGCATCGATTTGCGTGCACTATCTGGGCGCGTAGCCGGAAAGGTTAAATGTGAAATTCTGTGAAAAATATTAGATTTTGATGTTAAAATGAATAAATTTGACCTTGGTCAACATTTTGGGTAAACGGACCCGGACCCGGACCCGGACCCATAATTTGACGATCGCGGAGGGTCCGTAAAAAAATATGGGACTTGGGCATATGCCCGGAATCGAATTCCGAGGTCCCAAGGCCGAGAAGTAAATTTTTTTTGTAAAATTATTTTCTGAAATTTTTGAAGAAAATTTGAAATGAAAATTTATTAGAACGTGTTGGTATCGGACCCGTATTTTAGTTTCGGTGCTCGGTACATGTCTTGTATATGATTTAAGATGTTTCTATGAAATTTGGTGAAAAACGGACGTCGTTTGACGCGATTCGGACCTAAATTGGAAAATCTGATGTTTTATGAAGTTTGAAAGAATTCTTGGATTTGGGGGTTTAATTCGATGTTCATGACGTTATTTTGTCGACTTGATCGCGCGAATAAGTCCGTAGGATATTTTTGAGGTTGTGTATATATTTGGTTTGGAGCCTCGAGGGCTCGGGTGAGTTTTGGATATGCCACGAGTGCATTTTTGGACTTTGAAAGATAGTTGTTGCATTTCTGACATGCAGGCTTCGCATTTTGCAAATGCGATATAGCAAATGCGAATGGCCTTTCGCAATTGCGAAGTTAGCCCAGGTCTGCTCTTTCTCGCAAATGCGAGACAATTCTTCGCTAATGCAAACACCCTCCTATTGGCCAGACCTCGCAAATGCGACTCTCGCAAATGCGATGCTGATGTCACAAATTCCCATATCTACAACCTGCATTTTTTTTATACTTAGTCGATTTTTAAGACATTTTCACCCCATTTTCAAAACACAACTCCTTTGGCCGATTTTTCAAGAACAAACCTTCTTCCAAATTAATTGTAAGTTAGTCTTTACTCATTTCTTTCAATCATTTACATCTTTTAACATTATTTGAACTTTAAATCAATGATTTTCATGGGTAAAATTGGGTAGAACCTAGATTTTTCAAAAATTGGGGATTTGGACCTCAATTTGAGGCCCGATTTCAAAACAAATCATATATTTGAGTTCATGGGGGAATAGGTGATCGAGTTTTGGTTCGAACCTTTGGTTTTGACCGCGTAGGCCCGGGGTGATTTTTGACTTTTTGGGTAAAACTTTGGAAAACCCATTTTCATGCATTGGGATTGATTCATTTAGTGTTTATTAATGTAATTAAGTAATTTGTGATTAGATACGAGCGAATTGGAGGTGGAACGCAGGGTAAAGTTATAATTGAGGCTTTAGTTGTATTCAAGGCATTGAGGTAAGTGTTTGGTCTAACCCTAGCTTGGGGGACTAGGAGTTGAGTCTTATTTGCTAATTGCTTCTTGTTGAATACGGTGTATAGGCACGGTGACGAGTATCTATACGTCAGTGTCGAGCATGACCGTGAGTCTTAAATTGATAGTTGTTGTGCTTTTAAAAGACTCTTCGGATACTTTAAATCGACGACCCTTGATATTGAGTAGAGATTTAGCTATTCTTGTGGACTTCATTTATGATTGAGTACTGGTATTAATCGAGCTAAGTAAGAGTTGATCTAGGATTTGGTTATAGCTGGTTCTCCCTTGCCGGGATGGTTATTTTGATATTGTTGTTCCCTTGCCGGGAAATTGTTATTATGTTGCTTTGGTTTTCCTTGCCGAAATTTTTATTGTGACTTTGTGTTGAGTTGAAATGGGAGCGGGTGGTACGTCTACCGCAAGTTATTGATTAAAATGGGAGCGGGTGGTACGCCTACCATGAGTTATGATGAAATGGGAGCGGGTGGTACGCCTACCACGAGTTATGATGAAATGGGAGCGGGTGGTACGCCTACCACGAGATTTGATTAAATGGGAGCGGGTGGTAAGCCTACCACGAGATTTGATGAAATGGAAGCGGGTGGTACGCCTACCACGAAAACATTGAGAAATGGGATCGGGTTGTACGCCTGCAACGAGACGTGTACTGACAGTGAAATCTACTTTTAATTCCCTTATCCGTGTTAGAATTAATTTATTTATATCCCTATTATTCTCTTGCAATTATGTATTATCTACTATCCCTGAAGCATGATCTCCCTCCCATTTAAAAAATTTATTTTTGTTATTTTCTCTTTGCAGATGAATATATATATAATTGCACATGCTTATGCGGTAGTCTGGTCTAGCCTCGTCATTACTTCGCCGGGGTTAGGTTAGGAACTTACCAGCACATGGTCGGTTGTGCTGATGCTACAATCTATGCTCTTTTGCACAAATCTAGGTGTCGGAGCAGCTTATGGTGCACAACAGTAGTCAGGGAGCCGACTTTCAGTATACGAGACTTTGAGGTAGCCTCTTCTGGTGGGGCATTCTTGAGCGAAACCTGGAGAGAAGGTCAGAATCTGCTTCATAAGATGGCACAGAATTCGGGGTGGACGACTAGGAATGTACCTATCACTCCAGTGGTGCACTCAGTGCCTCTTGATCCCTCAAATACCATGGCTGAAAATATGGCGACCCTCCTGACACAGATGAGCATACTCAACAAAAAGGTGGAGGAATCAGGGCAGAAACAGCAAGTACATATTGTAGACACTACCAACGGGGGCTTGTGCACATCTTGCATTAGCCAGCCAATTGGTAATCCTTGGAACGCTGAACATGATCATCATCATCAGCACCCTGAAGACATGAACAATGTGTCCAGCTATGGAGGCCAGAGACAGGGCAATCAGAACTGGGGTCAGCAAAATAAGTAACAATACAGGCCGGCGCAGCTGCAGTTTAACACAGGAAACATGGAAGGTATGAGACCCCCCAATAATATGGCACCTTATCCCAGGCCACTGGGGTACAACAATCACAATTAGCAGCAAGGGTATCCCCCCACCTCATCAGCTGCATGGTGGGAGGCAAAAAGATGGGTTCACTAGACTTGAATCAATGATGCAGCAGGTTATTGGGTCCAATGCAAAAATGAATGAAAGAGTAGATGCACATGATGCAGCAATCAAAATATTGAAGTGCAAATGGGCCAAATTTCAATGTCTCTGAATAATCGTCCTCAGGGGACATTACCTGCAGACACCCGGATAAATCCAAAAGATCAAGGCCCAAAGCAGCTGATGGCGGTGAGCCTACGTAATGGCAGGGACCTGGATGTGGAGCAAGAGAGAGCTAGAGAAACTAGACAGGTTGAGACACTCATACCAGTGCCCATTGAGCTGGATAAGTCAACGATACTGACAGAGGTGACAGTTCAGCCTGCTCAGGAAGAAAAGAGCATTCCGCAAGAGACTGAGAAAGCAGCTGAGCCAGTGCAGGAACCAGTAGTTGAGATAGTAACTGAGAAAGAGCAATCCCACGTGATTGGGAAGAAGAGACCCCCTGCACCCTTTCCACAGAGGCTGGCCAAGCATCAAAAGGAGGAGCAGTATAAAAAGTTCTTTGAAATGCTCAAACAAATCCAGGTAAACATACCATTGATTGAAGCTTTAAAGGAGATGCCTGGATATGCAAAAATGATGAAGGACTTGATGTCCCGGAAGTTTGACTTCCAAGACTTGGCCATGATTACACTTACTCAGACTTGTAGTGCAGTGGTGACTAGACCTATTGCTGAAAAGCTGTCTGATCCAGGTAGCTTTACAATTCCATGCACTATTGGAAATTTCGCCTTTGCTAAGGCGCTCTGTGATTTAGGGGCCAGCATTAATCTTATTCCCCTGGCTATCTATAAGAGGTTGGGCATTGGGAGAGCTAGACCCACCTCCATGTTGTTGCAGTTGGTCGATAGGACTGTGAAGCATCCATTTGGTATCCTTGATGATGTGCTTATTCAGGTGGGAAAATTTGTGTTCCCTGCAGATTTTGTGATCTTGGATTGCAAAGTGGATGAAGAGATACCTATAATCTTAGGAAGACCATTCTTGGACACGGGGAGAGCTCTGATTGACTGTGAGACTAGGGAGCTCAAGATGAGACTCAATGATGAGGAAATAACATTCAATGTGCAAAAGTCTATGAGGCGACCAAGCGAGTTCGCCAATTGCTCTCTTATTGATGCCATTGATGTAATCGTAGAGTCTGATGATCAGGTGTTGACAATTGAGGACCCCCTATCTGCATGTTTGATGAACTTAGATGAAGTGAATGGTGAGGATCTAGCAGAATGGGTGTTGGCATTAGAAGGTAGAGGGTTCTGGGAGAGAAATCTAGAGTTTGAGCCCTTGCACTTAGAAAAGAGAGAAACTCCTCCAGCTAAGCCATCCATTGAAGAACCACCAAAGCTGGAATTAAAGCCATTGCCAGCCCATCTCAGGTATGAATTTCTAGGACCTGACTCCACATTACCTGTTATTATCTCATCTAGTTTGTTAGATGTGCTGGTTCAAAAACTTTTACAGGTACTAAAGGAGTGCGAAACTGCCATTGGGTGGACCATGGCAAACATCAAGGGGATCAGCCCTACCTACTGCATGCACAATATTCTACTGGAAGAGGGGCACAAACCTTCCAGGGAACACTAGGGGAGGCTGAACCCCAACATGAAGGAAGTGGTGAAGAAGGAGGTGATAAAATGGTTGGATGCGGGAATCATTTTCCAAATCTCTGACAGCAGCTAGGTGAGCCCAGTTCAATGTGTTCCTAAAAAGGGTGGCATGACGGTTGTGAAAAATGACAACAAAGAATTGATCTCAACAAGAACCGTCATAGGTTGGAGAATTTGTATGGACTATCGAAAGTTGAATCTAGCTACCCGAAAGGACCACTTCCCACTTCCCTTCATTGATCAAATGTTGGACAGACTGGCAGGGAGGTCACACTTCTATTTTCTGGACGGGTACTCAGGATGCAATCAGATCTCCATTGCACCGGAGGACAGGGAGAAGACCTCTTTCACCTGCCCGTATGGTATTTATGCCTTTAGATAGATGCCCTTTGGCCTATGCAATGCACCTGCCACATTCCAACGGTGCATGATGGACATATTCACTGACATGGTAGAGGACATAATGGAGGTGTTCATGGATGACTTCTCAGTGGTGGGGAATTCATTTGATGAGTGTCTGATAAATCTGACGCGAGTGTTGAAACGGTGCATCGAGACGAACTTGGTTTTGAACTGGGAGAAGTGCCATTTTATGGTACAAGAAGGTATAGTCTTGGGGCACTGGTGTCAAGCAAGGGAATAGAGGTGGATCGCGCAAAAGTTGATGTAATAGCAAAGCTGCCTCCCCCAACCTCAGTCAAAGCAATCAGAAGTTTCCTTGGGCATGCCGGTTTTTACCGGAGGTTCATAAAAGACTTCTCCAAAATTGCCAACCCTCTCTGTAAGTTGCTAGAAAAAGATAACACGTTTTTGTTTTTTTGATGATTGCAGGGTAGAATTTGAGGAGTTAAAAAGAGACTGGTCACAACACCCATCATTGTTACCCCCAACTGGGAGCAACCGTTCTAACTAATATGTGATGCCAGTGACTACGCAGTGGGGGCAGTGCTGGGCCAGCGGAAAGACAAACTGATGCACCCAATCTACTATGCTAGTAGAACGTTGAGTGGCACCCAGTTGAACTACACTGTGACTGGAAAGGAGATGTTAGCTGTGGTGTTCGCATTCGATAAGTTCCGATCCTACCTGATTGGGTCCAAGGTAATTGTATATACTGACCATGCAGTTCTCAGGTACTTAATCGAAAAGAAAGAATCTAAGCCATGCCTGATTCATTGGGTGTTGCTATTGCAATAATTTGATCTTGAAATTCGTGACCGTAATGGCACTTAGAATCAAGTCGCTGATCATCTATCATGACTTGAGAGAGCTGAAAAGGCAGTTGAGGTTGAGGAAATTCTGGAAACTTTTCCAGACGAGCAGCTGCTCGCCACCAGTCATCAGGAAGCGCCATGGTATGCAGACTTTGCTAATTACCTGGCCAGTGGTATAGTTCCTCACGACCTTTCATCGGTCCAAAGGAAAAGATTTTTTCGTGAAAGTCACCAGTATTACTGGGATGAGCCTTATCTGTTTAGAATATGCCTTGATAATATGATTCGGAGATGCGTCCCCGAGATAGAGCAATTTTCTGTTTTGCATGCTTGTCAAGCATCGGCGTATGGTGGACACTTTGGAGGGATCAGGACAATGGCAAAGGTGCTAGAGGCTGGATTCTTCTGGCCAATAGTGTTTAAAGATGCGCACCTATGGGTGAAGGGCTGCAATGAATGTCAGCGGACCGGGAAAATTTCCCAGCGCCACGAGATGCCCATGAACCCAATTCAAGAGGTGGAAGTATTTGACGTCTGGGGGATTGACTTCATGGGTCCCTTCGTCAGCTCCTATGGCAATAAGTACATTCTTGTTGCTGTAGACTATGTGTCCAAATGGGTGGAAATTGTTGCGTTACCCACCAATGATGCAAAAGTGGTGGTAGGATTTCTAAAGAAGAACATATTCACCCGCTTTGGGACACCACGAGCAATTATCAGTGATGGAGGCACTCACTTATGCAACAGAGCCTTTGAAAAGTTGCTTGCTAAATACGATGTGCGCCACATGGTGGCTACTCCTTACCACCTGCAAACTAGTGGACAGGTTGAAGTGTCTAACAGAGAAATCAAAAGTGTGTTAACCAAAACTGTGAATGCCACAAGAACTGATTGGGCGAGGAAGCTAGATGATGCACTATGGGCTTACAAAACTGCTTTCAAAACACCAATTGGTATGCCACCATACAAGTTGGTGTTTGGGAAGGCCTGCCACCTGCCAATGGAACTTGAACATAAAGCGTGGTGGGCATTAAAACAACTGAACTTGGATATGGAAGCTACGGGCACAATAAGAATCACTAAATTGCATGAGCTTGAGGAGTTCAGACATCTTGCTTTCGAGAGCACAAAGTTGTACAAGGAGAAAATGAAGAGGTTGCACGACCAGAACATTGTTGAGAGGAATTTCAAACCCGGGGACATGGTATTGCTATACAACTCAAGACTACGTCTGTTCCCAGGTAAACTTAAGTCACGATAGTCTGGACCATTTCGAGTAGTTGAAGTTTTCCCTTCAGGAGCTGTTGAAATTGCCACTGAGAATGACTCTCGTACATTTAGAGTCAATGGTCAGCGATTGAAACTGTATATGGGCATGAGCGGGCCAAAGAAAGTGTCTGAGCTACATCTGACTGAACCACAGAGGTCGAACGAGCCTTAATTATGCTCATCTGAGTCGTGTCGCGACGTTAAATCAGGCACTGCGTGGGAGGCAACCCACGAAATTATTGTAATTGTAACACATTATATAAAAAATAAAAAATAAAGCAGAATCAGAACAGTGCCCAGACCGCGGTTCCACCGCGACCGCGGTCAAACCGCGATGGAATAACCCCTCTGAATATTAGTCTACCGCGGTTCAACCGCGACCGCGGTAGAAACGCGGCAGACCGCGATAGGCCCAGGTACGTTTTTTTATATTTTTTTCTTTATTTATATTTTACCCTTTTTGTTTAACTTAATACCCCCTACCCCTAAAACCCTTCCCCTCTCCCATCAGAACTAAAAAAAATGCCCCCACCCCAAATCCCTTTCTCTCTCTTTCTCTTTTTCTCTCTAAAATCTCCCTTCTCTCTCACCCAAACTCCATTATCATCTTCTCCAAAACTCAACCTCCACCACCCCCATTGTTCATCAAGTAAGTTTTCTCTTCTTCCTTTTCTATTTTCTCCTCTTAATTAGTGTAATGTAGCCTAAATTAGATTAATTAAACCCTAGGTAGGAATAGTGTCACTTTTTTTAATTTTGTTTTTTTTTTCTCGTTTTATTGTTGTATTTGCTTCTTGTGGACTTGTGTAAAGCTTAAATGTATGGGTCTTCATTGTGCTTCAATTGTGGGGGTTGTTTAGATGATTTGGAGGCTTAGAAATAATTTTTGCGGTGTAGTTTGGTGGAGGGCCCCTTTTGGCCGAAAATTTAGGGCTTGTTGTAATATTTTGAGGCATTTTGTGCCTATCCTAGGTTATGGTGGTGTTGTATTTGATGAATGGTGGTGTTGTATTTGACGTAAACCACTTGAAGGAGTAAGTGTGGGGTGTTGTATGCCGAATATTATGAGTTAGTACTGTTGTGAGGGACATTGTGGGGGGGTGTAACCTTCAACACCCAGCTAGTTAGGATAGTTTGAAAGGCAGAAATAAATGGGGGGATAAGATTGGTGCCATCAGGTGGTGAAGTCTGAGTACCCGTCCGACTGGTACTAGTTAGGATGCATTTGATGATTCTTCTGAATTTTTGCAGGTACTATGACTCGTAAGAAGCAAAAGAGATCGGCAGGCACGTCCCAACATCCTACATATGATGCCTCCAGGTTCGAATCAGAATTGGCAGAGGACGACTTTCATGCCAAGGCCTCAAAGAGCTTCATCCCGGAGATTTCGATTGACAGGACAGCCCTTCGTGCGGAGAAAGAAGAGATGTATGAGGAAATCCGGTGATGGGAAATAGAGTTCTTATTTGATGAACCTGCAACGATGAACAAGATGCTCGTAAGAGAGTTCTACGCGAACTGCCTAGCACACATGTTGTAGGAGGTGATTGTAAGGGGCACAGTGGTTGATGCCTCAGTTGAAAATACTCGCCAGGTGTTGTGGCTGCCTCGATTTACTGGTGACATCGACTATTACCAGAATGCATCATGAGTCACTTGGGAGACTATGACTGCTGCACTCTGTGCAGGGGGCAACCAACCTGGATACATGACCATATCACCCTGAACTCCAATTCATTCACCATTTGGCTAAGTGTTGGCTCACTGTCATTTGCAACCGGTTCTTGCCCTCAGGAACATGACTGACCTGAACTTCCAAAGAGCCCTCTTGACGTGGTGCTTCGTCACAAAGAAAGATTTTGATACGGCAAGACTAATTGGTGATGAAATGATCATACGGTCCCCGCTGCGGTCAAATGGATTCTATTTCCCCTCCCTGGTGACTACATTGTGCCTGCTGAAGAATGTCCCCACCAATCCTACTGATGGAGAGTTGCCCCATAAAGCAGCTTTCAAAGCTTCGGGCATCAGAGTGGGCAGGGGTGCACACACCACCATTCAGATCGATGATGAGGATGATGACCCAGTTCCCATGGCACCATCCAGGAGATCCTATGACAGTGCCGGACCCTCTCGGCACCCCCATGCTGGGGCAGGCTTATCCAAATCACAGTCCACGCGGCCTATATTACGTACTATAGAGGAAGAGGTCGCGGATCTTTGCACCTCGGTGGAGGGCCTACACACGCGTATGGATGCCATGTCTCAACAGCAAGCCAGGTCTGAGAGCTGGTTTATGTTGTGGTTATGCGCTTTGGGGAGAGCTTGCCATGTGGACCCCAGCACCGTCTCCGACTCTGATTGAGGCTCAGGGAAGTCTTCTTACCCTTCTGCTCTTTATTTTTTATATGACATGGGGACATGCCATAATTTTAAGTGTGGGGGTGGGAGACTTGCTCTTGTAGTGTATTATAGTGTATATAGATATTGAGTATGTTGTAATATTAGATTGATGTTGTTGTGTATAATTGACTGTACTCACATTAGAAGTAACTGACTGGGCCCAACGACGGACACTTGTCGACAGCTCTCTTGAGGGTCAAAGTCGAATCTAAAAATAAAAAATAAAAATAAAAAATAAAAATAAAAAACTGAAGAAAAAAAATGTAGAGGACTCTTCTTGAGGACGGACCACTTGGACAGTACTCTTGAGGGAAGTAGTCCATGTAGTTTCTTTATTTTAGGTAGTGTAGTAATTCTCCCTTGATTTTTCTTTTGACCACGGTTCTTTTCCAAGGGCTTTTCTTGAACCGGGTTAGGTAGATTTTTCTTTTGTAGTTTTAGGACCAAGATGGGTGAAGGCTAGAATGCAACCCTTGATGTACACATCTGAGAATAACAAAAACGAACTTGAGGGTGCGACTTCTAGGCTCGTTTGTAGACTCGTAAATCTATGCCTTAATTTTGCAAATCTTGTCTTGATTGGACGCTCGTATGAGTGTGTTGATAAACTGATTCGGAATGAGTTACATGCCAAGTGTGTGTGAGCTATTACTTGCATTCTGTGCTTGGATGCGATACCTAGAACTGCCTGTGTGTTTGCAAATCCAAATAGAAGTTCTTTGGTTTTAGAGATAATTGAGGCATTTCTTTGTGTAAGCCTGTATAATTGTGAATCCACCTATATATATATATATATATATATATATATATATATATATATATATATATTGACATAGTTAACCCCTTTGAGCCTGAAGCCTATTATTTGATAACCCTATAATGACATATATCCCTGTGTTTGAATAATTTGATTGTTTGAACCTGTACCTTCTAGAAGCACTTGAATTACTAAAGAACATGCAAAAGTCTAAGTGTGGGGTAGTAGGGAAGCAAAAAAAAGAGAAAAAGGCCAGTTGCACCTAAAGAAAAGTGGGGGTCACCTATGAATCAAAATGTGGAAGAATGATTGGGCTGAACAGAGAAATTGAAATAAAAGGAAGTTTGTATTAAAAGTGCTTAAGGAGGTTAGTCACTATATCCAAATATATCCTACCCGTCCCTTAGCCTACATTACAACCAAATAAAGACCTCTTGATCTTTGACTGAATGGCTCGATTAGTAGAGTATTGCACTAGGGGCAAGCTTATGGTGTGTACGCGTGGCATGTGAATGTTCTTTGCTGAGAGTGAGTGAATTCTTCCTATCTTTGGTTCCTTGTTGCTTGAATTTTATGTGTGTGGAACTTCTCTCAGAATTATGATGCGAGGGCATGTGGCTCAGGAAGAAAATGTGAGTTTTCACCTCTGTTAGAGTAACTAGAGTGAGCACAAGTATGTCATGGTGTTAGAGTCTTCATCTGAGGCGGTGACTGTTGCACTGCATAGGTTGTTATTTCATAATGGAGGGTGTGGCAAAAAATTTGGGTAATGCATCGAACGGTTAGGCCTAGAAGTGTGGTTTAACTTGCTCAAGGACGAGCAAAAGTTTAAGTGTGGGGTGTTAATAATAGGTGAATTTAACTATAATTAGGCCCTAAACAATCACCTTCTTAATTAGTTTGATGACAAAAATGATAACAAAAAGCTCTTATTAGTACTTTTCATGTTTTGCAGGTTATATATGACCAGAGAAGGCTATGGAGTACTTTTGGGATCAAATATGGAGAAAAAGAGGCCGATCGTAAAATTCCACCAAGTAAACTACGCGAAACAGCTCAAATCAGAACTGAAGGAGGACTGCTGCGGTTCCACCGCGACCGCGGCAGAACCGCGGTAGAAGATGGGCGTGGACAACTGAAGATTCAGAGAGCTTGTTTGGTCGCGGTCAAGACAACTGAAGATTGAGAGAGCGTGTTTGGACGCGGTTTGACCGCGACCGCGGCAGAACCAAGGCAGGGGCAGAAAATTTCAGGGACTAAAGTGTAAAACACAGAATTTTTAGCCCAAAACCCTATGTTAAACACTAGACTTCGCCCAAAGGAGGCATGTATTGTATTGGAGAATATTTTTGCAAGGAAAAGAATTGTGAGAGATCACCAAAAATATCTTTCTTCTTTTCTTTGATTTTTCTTGCAAGTTTGATGATGAATATTGTTTTTGTTTGATTACCCATAGTTATGAGTAGCTAAATCCTTTGTCTAAGGTTTTGATGGAACCTATTGGGGGATGAACTTCTTATTTATGTGAATATAAATTACTAGTTTCAATCTCTATTTGTTCAACTATGTGTTTGTTGTAGTTAATTGATAGGATCCTCAAATAGTTGTGCCTATTTAATGTGCATAAGTTGGGAGAGAGTGCATATTTAGGTAATTATTGAACAACACCACTCCCAAAGTATATGAGAGATCAATAACCGAGGGTTTAAAGGCGGGATTAGGGATAACGAAGCCTTGGGTGTAATCTAAAGTGAATTGTGTTAAATAAGACAAGCTAGTGTATCTCGGAAGAATGCAACTAGTAAATTACTGTGATTACTCGGGAGAGATTTACGGTAAGAAGAGCGTTCATGATTGATAGAGATGTGTTGGTAAATTTGTATGAAGCATAAACAGAAGGAATTCCATCAATAGGGAAAATCATTACCTTAGCGCTTTTTCATTATTGTTTACAACTTAGCATCTTAGTTTATAGCTATTTATTTATTGTTAATCTTAGTTATTAAAAACACCCTCAACTGTGATTCTCAACGTTTGGGAAATTGATTATAAAGATTTTAGTAGGTCTAAAGACAGTGATTGATACGTTAATTCCCTGTGGATTCGACTCTGGGCATAATACCCCGAATTATATTTGCAACGCCTGCTTAGTCTTTTAATAGACACAGTTGAGCGTGATCAAATTTTGGCACCGTTGCCGGGGAACTAACGGTGTAGTTGTAGGTGTACATATTGCTAGGTTTCAAGTTTGAACTTTTATTTTATTATTTTATTTTTTATTATTATTTTTTATTTTAGTTTTATTTGTTTATTTGAGAAACATGACATCATGGAATTATGAGAATTTTGTTGTTGGTAATTATTCTTTTGATCCTCCTTATGCATATTGTGAAGGAAACCACACTGGGCAAATTTATCAAAATATTCCTGAGAGCGAGTTTTGTACACCAACTCAATCTTATGCATGGAATGTGTGTGATATGTGTGGTGGTCAAGATGGTCACTTTCACGATTGTACTTACATTTCTTACCTTCCCCCAACCTCTTACTTTGATGGTTCTTCTTTTTCTGGTGAATTTAATAGGAACAAAGAACCTAGGGAAGGTGATCTAAAGAAGCTCGAAGATATGTCAAAGTGCATTTTGGAACAACAGAGTAAATTACTACTGCGGATAGAAAGGCAGGAGGAAACTATTCACAACTTGAAAGTTCACATGAGTCAACTGGTTGAAGTTTTTAATGCTCAACAAGCCAATAT
>MU744995.1:0-13561 GCA_026770625.1 Nicotiana glauca
TAATTTAAACACATAAACACGCATAGACAAAAATGTAAATAATATAAGAAAAATAAAACAAAAATCCACAAAAATTACACACAACCCAAAACTATTTTATTTTGAAATTTTTGGGAGTATTTCTCATGTAGGGCAAAAATCACGTGCTTACAGTAACTATTTACAAATAATTAGTTATCATGGTATTGTGGTGAATTATGTGTCACTTTATTAACTATTTGAAACTTAAAAATAAATCATGCAAGAGAATCATATTTAAATTGTGAATTATATTTTAATATAAATTCTCTTTCAAATAAATAGCATATTAAATAAAATGAGTATTTTAACAAGAATATCAAATTATAGTATTGAAATTCTTGCGAGATTCATTACTCCTTAAGAGATACATATAAGATTTCGTATCGAATACATTACTTTTGATGTTTGAGTTGTAACGACATTGTAGCTAATTTGCATATTATGATATATGTCATACTTTCATTATTCATAGTTGAATTATAATTTAGAAATATTTTAAATAGATTATTTGTTATAATTTTATGGTTTAAAAGTTAATTTTTCTAATTATATTTTATTTTATATTATCTTAAAATTCTTGAAATTAGTAAAATTTAAAGATCCGTGGGACTTACACTCCCCATGTCTCACGGTTTGCGCCTCACCTCATCAAAGGTAAAACGCTTCGTCTCACACCCCGCTTTTTAAAATATTGTTTGTGATTTATAGTACTATTTATACATTTTAAATAGAAAAATCTATTTTCGAAATATATTAAAATTTGATATTGCAAATCCGCACTGAAAATAGATGCTTTAACTCTAGTATGTTCAAAAGTAACTTTTGCCACTTTTATATTGAAGTGTTGAGTTTTTAAATCCAATAGTTTTATCTCTCGTCCAGATCACATGACAACTACATAGAGATGGAAAATTATCTTTTGATGATGAGTGCCGACGACAAAGCTCTATTATATTTTACTTTCATTCTACCAGAAATAAAAACGAAACAAAAAGGATGTATGATTCGCGAATAGAATAGGTTAGGATTTGATTGTGACGTACCCAATGGGTCATCACCTGTTTCCTCATTCGTTCCGTGCTTCCGAGGTCTTAAAAACCTCACTTTTACTTGCTTCGACATTGTGTGCGCAGTCCGGGCGTATAGACGGAAGGCTTATATATGAATTCTGTGTGAAAAATGATGAATTTTGATATTAATATGATTAAAGTTAACTTTAGTCAACATTTTGGGTAAACGGACCCGGACTCCAGATTGGACTGTTCCGGAAGGTCTAGAAAAATATGGAATTCGGGCATATGCCCGGAGTCGAATTCCGAGGTCTAGAGCCCGAGAAAAGAATTTTTCTGTGAAATTATTTTTCTGAAATTTTTAAGGAAAAATGGAAATAAAAATTGATTAAAAGACTATGGTATCGGGCTCGTATTTTGGTTCTGACGCCCGGAACAAGTCTTAAATATGATTTAAGCACCACCTGTAAAGTTTGGTTGAAAACGGACGTCATTTGACGTGTTTCGGACTTAAAAATAAAAAATTTGTGTTTGATGAAAAAAGTTGGAAGAAATCTTGTGATTTGAGGCTTGATTCTATGTATATGATGTTATTGTGGCGATTTGATCGCACGAGAAAGTCCGTAGGATATTTTTGAGGTTGTGTGTATGTTTGGTTTGGAGCCCCGAGGGCTCGTATGAGTTTTGGATAGGTGTCGAATTGCATTTTAAACTTTAGAACTGCAGATTTTTGCTTCAGGTGCTTCAGACCTGCAGGCTTCGCTCGCAAATGCGAACGGCCTATCGCAAATGCGAAGAAGGCCCAGGCCTGCCCAGTCTCGCAATTGCGAGATTTCCTTCGCAAATGCGAAGTCCCCTTTATTTCCCAGTATTCGCAAATGCGACGCATTATGTCGCAAATACGGAACCCGCCCTTTTAGCCTGAGTTTGCAAATGCGAACTAAAACCTTGCATTTCCCAAGCCTGCTGGGTTCGCAATTGCGAACCCAGGTTCGCATTTCCCACATCTGCAACCAGCACTTTTTAAACTTAGACGATTTTAAGCCTTATTTTTCATATTTCTCAAACCCAAACACCCGTTGGAAATTTTTCAAGAACTCTTCCTTCTCCAATTCAATTGTAAGTTGATTTTCACTTAATTTCTTCAATCTTTAACATCATTTATCATGTTTTCATCTTAAAATCAAGGTTTTTCATGGGTGAAAATGGAAATTTTGGGTAGAACCTAGGTTTTCTTGAAATTGGGGAGTTCGACCTCAATTTGAGGTCCGATTTCAAAACTAATCATAGATATGAACTCGTGGGGGAATGGGTAACCGGGTTTTGGTTCGAATCTCGAATTTTGACCATGTGGGCCCGGGGGCATTTTGGGAATTTTTTAGTAAACCTTTGGGAAATTTATTTTTATGCATTCAAATTGATTAAATTAGCATTTGTTGATTCATTCAAGTAAATTGTGACTAGATTCGAGCGGTTTTGTGGTGAATTCGAATGGTAAAGCTATACTAGAGGCTTGATTTGAGTTTGGAGCATTTGAGCGGTTTTGTGATGAATCCTATGAAATGTGAAGAATATGAGGATTGATTGTGAGTGGTAAATTCTCTGAAGCGTTGGCTCGAACAATAAAAAGACTATTGGATAAGAAATGAAGGAAATAGAAAGTATTATGATTAATCCCTTGCCGGGAAGGTTTGAGTATATTGATTATTCTCCCTTGCCAGGATTTAGCTGTTTGCTTGTGTTTTTCTCTTGCCGGGATATTTCTTATTATTTGTTTATCCTCTCGTCCCGTTTGGTTGTGATTGTTGTTTGAGTGAGGAAGAGTGATAATGCACGAAGGGTCATTTCGTGCCATGTTTTGATTGTTAATGCACGAAGGAACATTCCGTGTCATGTTTTGATTATTAATGCACGAAGGAACATTCCGTGTCATGTTTTGATTATTAATGCACGAAGGAACATTCTGTGTCATGCTTTGATTATTAATGCACGAAGGAACATTCCGTGCCATGCTTTGATTATTAATGCACGAAGGAACATTTCGTGTCATGTTTTGATTATTAATGCACGAAGGAACATTCCGTGCCATGTTTGATTATTAATGCACGAAGGAACATTCCGTGCCATGTTTGATTATTAATGCACGAAGGAACATTCCGTGCCATGTTTTGATTGTTAATGCACGAAGGAACATTCTGTGCCATGTTTTGGTTATTAATGCACGAAGGAACATTCCGTGCCATATTTTGATTATTAATGCACGAAGGAACATTCCGTGCCATGTTTTGATTATTACTCTCGTTGACTTTGTAGTTGCATTGTTTCATTCCTTATTTATTTACCTTGTATTCTACATTGCTACAGCCCCTACAACATGCTCCCCTCCCTCGTGACTTGTTAAATTTCTGTATTCTCTTCTATTGCGCATATATATATATATATATATATATATATATATATATATATATATATATATATATATATATATATATATATNTATATATTTGAACTGCACAGCTTTGTTTAGTAGTCTGGTCTAGCCTCGTCACTACTTCACCGGGGTTAGGCCAGGTACTTACCAGCACATGGGGTCAGTTGTGTTGATGCTACACTCTGTGCATCTTTTTGCACAGATCTAGGTGTTGGAGCAGCATTTGAGTAGTAGTAGCATTCTGGGAGCGAACTTTCAGTCTAGGGACATTCGAGGTAGCCTTGTTGACGTCCGCATGCTCGGAGTCCTTTCCATTTTATTCAGTTTGTTATCATTTGTACCGAAGCAGACAGTTTGTGTTTCATTCAAACCTTGTATTTAGTATTCTCTAGACGTTCGTGAGTATTGTGACACCAGTCTTGGGTAGAGGATTTGCTAGACTTCCGCATTTCTTTCAGTAAATTATATTCGAGACTTCCTCTTTATTGTTAAGTGATTTATTTTTGTTAATATTGTCGATGTTTGCTAAAGAGGTATTTGATAATTAGCTTGCCTAGATCCCATTAGTAAGCGTCATCACGACTCCCGAGGGTAGGAAATCCGGGCCGTGACAAGTTGGTATTAGAGCACTAGGTTACATAGGTCTCACAACTCATGGACTAACTTGATAGAGTCTGAGGGATCGGTACGGAGACGTCTGTATTTATCCCCAGAGGCTATAGAGTTAGAAAAATTTCGCATTTATTCGTTCTTGGCATGCGGTTCTATTTTTCAAGTACCGATTGAATTTCTATTCTGTTCCTCCGCGGATGACGAGAACCCGTGCTTCCTCTTCTACCGCTCAGTAGTCCGATCCCCCAACAGCAGCTCCAGTGGCGGAGCCTCAGGTTGATTTGGAGGAGGAGATTCCAGCCCCAGCAATCCCGGTGGGCCCAGCTCAGGTCCCAGAGGGGTTCATTGCCACCCAAGTTCTTCAGGACGCTCTAGTCTGATTGGTAGGCTGCGTGGAGAGTGTCATTCAAGCGGGTTTGCTTCCAGGAGTTCAGCCAGCAGTGGCAGGTCAGCCGAGTGTAGTTGCTCAGGCCGGGAGTGAGATCACTTTTCAGGAGGCGGCCAATATGGGCCGTAGAGATGAGATAGCTCTGCCACAGTGAGGTGGTCATGGGTCGGACAAGAGGCCCCGTCATGCAGGCAGGTTCAGTGGTACCTCATCTGGAGTTAAAGGTACTTATGGTAGAGGCCATCCTCCCAGGACCTTTCAATCAGCTTCCCGTGTCACTCATGGTACTTCAGGTGATCATTCAGGCCACGTTCAGCCTCAGTTCCCTCAGCAGTCGCGTGGATGTTATGAGTATGGCGATTATGGTCATCTCAGGAGGGTTTGACCGAGGTTGAGGGGTACTCAGCCGCAGCAGACGAGGTCTTGCCATGCTCACACTGTCAGATATTTCCCTCGAGTTTATGGAGCTTCCAGCATAAGAGTTCTCATGCTATGATTCAAGCACTGGAGGTTCCACAACCTGCCCAGCCAACTAGAGGCGGGGGCAAAGGTGTTAGAGGTGGAGGTAGAGGTCTTAGAGGTGTAATTCAGGTTGCCAAAGGTAGAGGTCAGCCAACAGCTAGGCCAGAGGCTGAGTTTTCAGGTGCAGACATTACAGGTACCATTCTGATTTGTATTAGAGATGCTTCAGTGCTATTTTACCCTTGGTCTACGTGTTCGTATATGTCGTCCTACTTTTGCACCCTACCTGGTTATGCTTACTGATGACTTGGGTATTCCTGTTTATGTATCTACACCGGTGGGTGATTCCATAGTGGTCGACCGAGTTCATCGTTCCTGTGTAGTAGTGTTTGAGGGTCTTGAGACCCGTGTTGATTTATTTCTCTTAGACATGGGGGATTTCGACGTTATATTAGGGATGGATTGGTTGTCCCGGTATCATGCTATCTTGGATTGTCACGCCAAGACTGTGACCAGATTTGCTCCGTTTGGAGTGGAGAGGGACCCCAGGGCATAACATTCGTAGAGTTATTTCATATGTGAAGGTTCGACGCATGGTCGAGAAGGGGTGTTTAACTTATCTTGCGTATGTTCGCGATTCCAGCGCAGAGGTCCCTTCTATTGATTATGTTCCTATTGTTCGGGAGTTCCCCGAGGTTTTTCGCCAGACAGGGATATTGATTTTTGTATTGATCTGGCTCCGGGCACTCAGCCTTTTCTATTTTGCCATACCGCATGGCCCCGCCAGAGTTGAAAGAGTTAAAGGATTAGTTGCAGGATTTGCTGGAGAAAGGTTTCATTAGACCCAGTGTTTCTCCTTGGGGTGCGTCGGTGTTGTTTGTAAAGAAAAAGGATGGTTCAATGAGGATGTGCATTGATTACCGGCAGTTGAACAAAGTGACGATTAAGAACAACTATCCACTACCGAGGATTGATGATTTGTCCGGCCAACTTCAGAGTGCGAAAGTGTTTTCAAAGATAGACTTGAGATCTGGCTACCATCAGTTAAGGATTAGGGCATCCGATGTCCCTAGGTCAGCATTCCGCACTCAGCATGGGCATTATGAGTTTTTGGTCATGTCATTTGGGTTGACCAATGCCCCAGCAGCATTTATGGAGTTGATGAACCGAGTGTTCATGCCTTAATTGTATTTGTTCGTGGTAGTTTTCATGGATGATATTCTGATATACTTCCGCAGCCAGGAGGAGCACGAGCAACACCTCAGAGTGGTTCTTCAGACTTTGAAGGATAGTCAGTTATATGCTAAGTTCTCGAACTGTGAGTTCTGGTTGAGTTCGGTTGTATTTCTGGGTCACGTGTATCAGCGAAGGGTATTCAAGTGGACATGAAGGAGATTGAGGCAGTCAAGAACTAGCCTCGAACAGCATCAGCTACAGAGACTCGGAGTTTCTTGGGGTTAGCAGGTTATTATCGCCGGTTCGTAGAGGGATTTTCATCCATAGCAGCCCCGATGACCAGGTTGACCCAGAAGGGTACCCAGTTCAGATAGCCAGACGAGTGTGAGGAGAGCTTTAAAAAGCTCAAGATAACTCTGACTACGGCACCGATATCGGTTTTGCCTACAGGCTCAGGACCTTATACAGTTTATTGTGATGCTTCCCGTATTAGGCTTGGTACGGTATTGATGCAGGATGGCAGATTCATTGCTTATGCTTAGAGGCAATTGAATATCCACGAGAAGAATTATCCGGTCCATGATCTAGAGTTGGCAACCATTGTGCATGCTTTGAAGATTTGGAGGCATTATTTATATGGTGTGACGTGTGAGTTGTACATTGATCACAAGAGTCTGCAATACCTGTTCAAGCAGAAGGAGTTGAACTTGAGGCAGAGGAGGTGGTTGGAGTTATCGAAGGATTATGATGTAACTATTTTGTATCACCCGGGGAGAGCCAATATGGTGGCCGATGCATTAAGTAGGAAGTCCGCCAGCATGGGTAGTCTTGCTTATATTCTGGTCAGCCAAATACCGCTTGCTTTGGATATTCAGGCATTGGCCAATCGATTTGTGAGGTTGGACATTTTTTAGCCTAGCAGAGTGTTATCTTGCACGGTCGCTCGTTCTTCATTATTGGAGCGTATCCGTGATCGGCAGTTTGACGATCCACATTTGTGTGTCCTGAGAGACACGGTGCGGCGTGGAGGTGCCACGAAGGTGACTTTAGATGATGATGGTGTTTTGAGGTTATAGAGGCGAGTTTGTGTGCCTAATGTCAATGGGATTCGAGAGTTGATCTTAGCGGAGGCCCATAGTACTCGGTATTTTATTCACCCGGGCGCCGCGAAGATGTATCAGGACTTGCGGCAGCATTATTGGTGGCGTAGGATGAAGAAAGATATTGTTGCATTTGTGGCTAGGTGTTTGAACTGTCGCAGGTCAAGTATGAGCATCAGAGGCCTGGTGGTTTGGTTCAGATGATTGAGTTTCCCGAGTAGAAGTGGGAGAGGATTACCATGGATTTCGTTACTGGACTTCCGATGACTCGGAAGAAGTTTGATGCTATTTGGGTCATTGTTGATAGGATGACNAGGGTACGCAATTTACCTCGCGTTTCTGGAGAGCAGTTCAGCAGGAGTTAGGCACCCAGGTTCAGTTGAGCACAGCGTTCCACCCTCAGACGGACGGCCAGTCCGAGAGGACTATTCAGATATTGGAGGATATGCTCCGATCCTGTGTCATTGATTTTGGGGGCTCGTGGGGCTAGTTTTTGCCTTTAGCAGAGTTCGCCTACAACAACATCTACCAGTCCAGCATTCAGATGGCTCCATATGAGGCGTTGTATGGTAGGCGATGTCAGTCTCCAGTCGGATGGTTTGAGTCGGGAGAGGCTCGGTTATTGGGTACATATTTATTTCAGGAGGCCTTGGATAAGGTCAAGATCATTCAGGGCAGGCTTCGTTCGGCTCAGTCGCAGCAAAAGAGTTATGCGGATCGTAAGGTTCGAGATGTAGCTTTCATGGTTGTTGTGTGGGTCTTGCTCCGAGTGTGGCCTAAGAAGGGCGTGATGAGATTTGGGAAGAAGGGCAAGCTTAGCCCTAGGTTCATTGGCCCATTTGATATTCTAGATCGTGTGGGAGAGGTGGCTTATAGACTTGTCTTGCCACCTAGCTTCTCAGCCGTGCATCCAGTGTTTCGTGTGTCCATGCTTCGAAGGTATCACGGCAAGCCAGCCCACGTGTTAGATTCCAGCACCGTCCAGTTGGACAAGGATCTGTCTTACGAGGAGGAGCCGGTAGCTATTCTAGACCGGCAGGTTCGACAGTTGAGGTCAAAGAGTTTTCCTTCAGTGTGTGTCCAGTGGAGAGGTCAGCCTCCTGAGGCATCGACCTGGGAGTCTGAGTCTGATATGCAGAGCCTTTATCCTCATCTATTTCCCGACTCATATACTTCTCTCTATTGTCTGTTCGTGGACGAACGGTTGTTTTAGAGGTGGAGTATGTGACGACCCAAAGGGTCATCACCTGTTTCCTCATTCGTTCCGTGCTTCCAAGGCCTTAAAAACCTCACTTTTACTTGCCTCGCATTGCATGCGCAGTCCGGGCGTATAGCCGGAAGGCTTATATATGAATTCTGTGTGAAAAATGATGAATTTTGATATTAATATGATTAAAGTTGACTTTGGTCAATATTTTGGGTAAACGGACCCGGACCCGAGATTGGACTGTCCCGAAAGGTCCGTAGAAAAATATGGGACTCGGCATGTGCCCGGAGTCAAATTTCGAGGTCTAGAGCCCGAGAAAAGAATTTTTCTGTGAAATTGTTTTTCTGAAATTATTAAGAAAAAATGGAAATGAAAATTGATTAAAAGACTATGGTATCAGGCTCGTATTTTGGTTGCGACGCCCGTAACAAGTCTTAAATATGATTTAAGCACCACTTGTAAAGTTTGGTTGAAAACGGATGTCATTTGACGTGTTTCAGACTTAAAATGGAAAATTTGTGTTTGATGACAAAGTTGGAAGAAATCTTGTGATTTGAGGCTTGATTCTATGTATATGATGTTATTTTAGTGATTTGATCGCACAAGTAAGTCCGTAGGATATTTTTGAGGTTATGTGTATGTTTGGTTTGGAGCCCCGAGGGCTCGTGTGAGTTTTGGATAGGTGTCGAGTTGCATTTTAAACTTTGGAACTGCAGATTTTTGCTTCTAGTGCTTCAGACCTGCAGGCTTCGCTCGCAAATGCGAACGGCCCATCGCAAATACGAAGAAGTCCCATGCCTGCCCGGTCTCGCAATTGCGAGATTTCCTTTGCAAATGCGAAGTCCCCTTTATTTCCGGTGTTCGCAAATGCGACGCATTATATCGCAAATGCAAAATCCGACCTTTTAGCTTGAGTTCGCAAATGCGAACTAAAACCTCGCATTTCCCAAGCCTGCTGGGTTCACAATTGCGAACCCAGGTTCGCATTTCCCATATCTACAACCTGCATTTTTCATACTTAGACGATTTTAAGCCCCATTTTTCATATTTCTCAAACCCAAACACCCATTGGCAATTTTTCAAGAACTCTTCCTTCTCCAATTCAAATGTAAGTTGGTTTTTACTTAATTTCTTCAATCTTTAACATCATTTATCATGTTTTCATCTTAAAATCAAGGTTTTTAATGGGTGAAAATAGGGATTTTGGGTAGAACGTAGGTTTTCTTAAAATTGGGGAGTTGGACCTCAATTTGAGGTCCGATTTCAAAACTAATCATAGATATGAACTCGTGGGGGAATGGGTAACCGGGTTTTGGTTCGAATCTCGGGTTTTGACCATGTGGGCTCGGGGGCATTTTGGAAATTTTTGAGTAAACCTTTGGGAAATTTATTTTTATGCATTCAAATTGATTCAATTTTGTTTATTCATTCAAGTAAATTGTGACTAGATTCGAGCGGTTTTGTGGTGAATTCGAAGGGTAAATCTATACTTGAGGCTTGAGTTGAGTTTGGAGCATTTGAGATAAGTGTTTGATCAAACTTTGGCTTGAGGGAATAAAATTAGGGTGTCGTTGTTAATTACTAAATGTTGAGTAGGGTGTATAGGCATGATGACGAGTATCTATACACCGGTGTCTAGCATGACCGTGGGTCCTTGTTTGTACTTATTCCGATATTGGTATGACTCTACCATGTTAATTGATGAATCCTATGAAATGTGAAGAGTATGAGGATTGATTGTGAGTGGTAAATTCTCTGGAGCGTTGGCTCGAACAATAAAAAGACTATTGGGTAAGAAATGAAGGAAACAGAAAGTATTATGATTAATCCCTTGCCGGGATAGTTTGAGCATATTGATTATTCTCCTTTGCCGGGATTTAGCTGTTTGATTGTGTTTTTCTCTTGCCGGGACATTTCTTATTATTTTTTTATCCCCTCGCCCCGTTTGGTTGTGATTGCTGTTTGGATGAGGAAGAGTGATAATGCACGAAGGGTCATTCCGTGTCATGTTTTGATTATTAATGCACGAAGGAACATTCCGTGCCATGTTTTGATTACTAATGCACGAAGGAACATTATGTGTCATGCCTTGATTATTAATGCATGAAGGAACATTCCGTGCCATGCTTTGATTATTAATGCACGAAGGATATTCCGTGCCATGTTTTGATTATTAATGCACGAAGGAACATTCCGTGTCATGTTTGATTATTAATGCACGAAGGAACATTCCGTGCCATATTTTGATTCTTAAATGCACGAAGGAACATTCCGTGCCATGTTTGATTATTAATGCACGAAGGAACATTTCGTGCCATGTTTTGGTTATTAATGCACGAAGGAACATTCTGTGCCATGTTTTGATTATTACTCTCGTTGACTTTGTAGTTGCATTGTTTCATTCCTTATTTATTTACCTTATATTCTAAACTGTTACCGCCCCTACAAAATGCTCCCCTCCCTCGTGACTTGTTAAATTTCTGTATTCTCTTCTATTGCGTATATATATATATATATATTTATTTGAAATGCACATATTTGTTTGTTAGTCCGGTCTAGCCTCGTCACTACTTCGCCGGGGTTAGGCCAGGCACTTACCAGCACATGGAGTCGGTTGTGCTGATGCTACACTCTGTGCATTTTTTTGCACAGATCTAGGTGTTGGAGCAGCATTTGAGTAGCAGTAGCATTCTAGGAGCGAACTTTCAGTCCAGGGACATTCGAGATAGCCTTGCTGACGTCCGCAGGCCCGGAGTCCTTTCCATTTTATTTTTTTTTATAATTTGTACCGAAGCAGACAATTTATGTTTCATTCAAACCATGTATTTAGTATTCTCTAGACGTTCGTGAGTATTGTGACACTAGTCATGGGTAGAGGATTTGTTAGACTTCCGCATTTCTTTCAGTAAATTATATTTGAGACTTCCTCTTTATTATTAAGTGCTTTATTGTTGTTAATATTGTCGATGTTCGCTAAAGAGGTATTTGATAATTGGCTTGCCTAGCTCCCATTAGTAAGCGTCATCACGACTCCCGAGGGTGGAAAATCCGGGTCGTGACATTGATAGTGTGGAATTGTAGTGGAATAATATATATGAATTAATATTTAATTGTGGGATTTTCTTATAACAAAATTACAACAACTAATAATGGTAGATATCGTGTATGTTTTTCACGTATTCGTAAATAAAGTTGATTATAAATTGTTGCGCAACCAGTAACTATAACCAAAATTAATAGGCTTGGAATGGCAGTGACGGCCCAGTGGGCTTGGAGGGAGTTTTCCACGTGGGAGACATGGGTTCGAGCCCCCCTCAATGCCTTCTGGGTCTGAGCCTGTCGCACGGGGCTTGCCTAGTGCAGTTTACATCCTCTGTGTGATTTGCACGTTATTACATAGTGGGGGGTTTACTCAGTGCGCACAAAGTGCTCACCCAAAGGGCAGAGGCTGTGGCAGAGGCTGTAGCAGCTGCGATTTTCCTGGGGTTTCAAAAAATTATAGAAGATGTTATTACACTATGAGTTACAGATTTTGTGTTACACTAGTAATACGTACTACCCCTAACCTGAAATTACAAATTTGTCCACTCGGCCAAAAATATTTATATTTGCTATCCAATATATATATATCCGGGGGCGGATTTAGGGGGTTCACCCGAACCCTCTTCGCCGAAAAATTACACTATATATATATAAGGTAAAATCTGTTTTTTACCTCTATATATTAAGTTTTGAACCCCCTTAACACAACTCAAAAGTGTAGTTTAGTGGTCAAAGGGGTTCAACATCTTTATAAAGTCATAGGTTCAATTCCCACTAGTTACAAAATAATTTTTTGAACTCACTTCATAAAGATCCTGCCACTTATTATTGGACATTCAATATGCGTATATAAAAGTTAAAAATTTGACGACTAAAGCTAAAATTGAATGGACCAAACTTTTTTTTTTTGGGGGGAGGGGGGAGGGGGGCATTTTGTATGTATTGTTTGTTAGTCCCTCCGGTCCATAATAAGTGTCTCTTTTACTTTTTGATTTTGGTCCAAAATAAGTGTCTAGTTAGGTAATCAAGAAAAAATTAAATTTGTTTTTACTCTTTTACCCTTATGTGCAGAAGAGCAATAAATGCCACTATAATTATGTGCCCAATATTTAATAAGGGTAGTTTAGTCATACTGGATAATTTTGTATAGGATTTAATATTTTCTTAATTTGTGTGCTAAAAGTAAAAGAAACACTTATTATGGACCGGATGGAGTAATAATTATTTACGGAAGTTTGGTTATTAATGTGCGGATACCGATAACACGTTGCTTTGTAACAAGAGTGCACCAGTGTAGCTTTTAGAACAAAGTCCAATAATGAAAACATTATCAATAGATGTAATCGGTTCAATCTTAAGAGGAAAACCTAAAGGCGAGTGCGATAATTCATGTCAACAAAAGAGAAATAACAGTAAGGATATAGAATGTAAAAATCCCCCTGTTATTAATATTATTTAGTCGACAGTGAGGATAAATTTTTGTCTTTGCTCGACCTATCGTTCTTTGCATGTCTTTATTAATTACCTTAATTCTTTAACCAAACATATATATGCGCCAACAAAATACTACTTGAAAATTTCATTTGGTAAGTAAATTCTGATACAAGTTTAGAGTTCTAGCATTTTCAAAGAGAGATATATGATTGCATTATAAGTTACGTGTAACCATTCAAAACCCTAAAACCCATATTATTGCAATATTAATTAAGCATCAATATATATAATTAGAGTTGAGAAACTTCTTATGACCTTCTTGATTAAGGTGTGGACCATGTGATTAGGTAGGGTTCAGGTATCTAAACACATGCTAGCAATCCAACTTACTATATGTTACTATCATCCAGATATGTTTTAAAATATTAAATTATAGTAGTATTTAAAGTATAAGGCATCAGATCAACATGATTAACCTAACCTAATTATAGTGAGAATTAAGTACTAAGTATTACTTTTTAAGCGTAGCTTCGTTCGATGTTGCTCTTTGCAAGAATAGTGGGCTTCATGTTATTGGTAGATACGAAATCTTATAAAATATGCACTTATTATTTTTTAAAACATATTTATATATATATATATATATATATATATATATATATATATATATATATATTT
>MU744998.1:2528-38980 GCA_026770625.1 Nicotiana glauca
TATTTTCTATTTTCTATTTTCTATTTTATATTTATTTTAAAATTTTCTGGAGAATTTTATTAATTATTTCATCCTATTAAATTATATTTTTATCTTTTAATTATCCTATTATTTGTTCTACCATTTTTGATGCTTTTCCTAATTAATTCCCTTTTATTTATTTTAATATTTGGAATTCTTTACTTGGGGTAAAAATCACGTGCTCACAGTTATCCCAGCCGAAGTAGAGATTCCCTCCCTAAGAATTATGCAGGAAGCGGAACTTGAAGATGCAGAATGGGTAAAAAGTTGCTATGAGCAATTAGCCCTTATAGACGGGAAAAGACTAAATGTAGTGTGCCATGGTCAATTGCATCAGAACAGGATGTCCAGAGCCTTCAACAAAAGAGTCAAACCGAGACAATTCACGCCAGGACAGCTGGTGCTGAAGAAGATTTTTCCACATCAGGATGAAGCCCAAGGAAAGTTCTTGCCTAATTGGCAAGGCCCATACATGGTTCATCGGGTCCTAATAGGAGGAGCCCTCATACTCGCAGAAATGGAAGGAGAAGTCTGGCCAAAGCCAATTAATTCAGACGTAGTCAAACGCTATTATGTGTAATCATTATTATCTCTGTATGATATAATTTGAACTACACCTGACCTGATTCCCGTTTAAGAGCGGATATGTAGGCAGCCCTATGGGTTCGGTCACATTTCAACAAAATTTTTATCCCCCCCCCCAATATTAGAACTGGGGTAGAATTTTGAGGAAGACCCTAAAAATTTTGGAGTTGACTTTTGCCATTCATCGCACGTAGCCGTCAGAGGCACCAGCCCAGTAAACTAGGGCAGAATTTTGAGGAGGACCCTCAAAATTTCGGAGCAAAAGAGGTTGCAACCTCTTGAACTGTGTCACAGTAGTCGGTTCATCTAAAAGAAAATTGTTTTTTATCTATTATGTATTTAAATCATATTTTAAAATTATATTACCAAATCATGCATGGATACTATCAGAATTGCTTTGTTCAGCAACGCCGCCAATAAAAGCAAGAGCAAAGTAGGACGAGCGCAGTCCATGGGAAGCCGAACTAACCTTTCCCTCTTGACAAAACTCACGATCTTTCTTTGAATGCAGGCTCCCGAGACGTTAGGTCATCGGATACGAATACAAACTCATACTTTTCAGGAATACAACTCTCAGAATCATCACCCATTTTTGAGTGATATTCGCACGCAACATCCCCAGGAGCCACAAGGACAACTAACTATCAGCTATCACCTCTCAGCTAAGAGATTTTGTTACTTTTTTGCCTTTTGAGACTAAGCACTGTCTCCATCCTGCATTTCCTTCCATTGCATAAGGCTACTTTTCTGCCTTCTGAGACTAAGCACTGTCTCCATCCTGCATTTCCTTGCATTGCATAAGGCTACTTTTCTGCCTTCCAAGACGAAGCAATGTCTCCATCTTACATTTCCTTGCATTGCATAAGGCTACTTTTCTGCCTTCCGAGACTAAGCACTGTCTCCATCTTGCATTTCCTCGCATTGCATAAGGCTACTTTTTTGCCTTCCGAGACTGAGCACTATCTCCATCCTGCATTTCCTCGCACTGCATAAGGCTACTTTTCTGCCTTCCGAGACTGAGCACTGTCTCCATCCTGCATTTCCTCGCATTGCATAAGGCTACTTTTCTGCCTTCCGAGACTGAGCACTGTCTCCATCCTACATTTTCTTGCATTGCATAAGGCTACTTTTTTGCCTTCCGAGACTAAGCATTATCTCCATCCTGCATTTCCTTGCATTGTATAAGGCTACTTTTCTGCCTTCAGAGACTAAGCACTGTCTCCATCCTGCATTTCCTTGCATTGCATAAGGCTACTTTTCTGCCTTCTGAGACTAAGCAATGTCTCCATCCTGCATGGCTGAAATATCGCCACCTCTTATTTGCATCGGCTGAAATACCGCCATCTTTATTTAAATCTTGCATGGCTGAAACATCACAAATTTTGTTTAAATCCCTCATGTCGGGTGAAAGATCGCCAAATGCATTCAAATCGTTACATTGGCTGAGAAATTGCCAGTTTTTTATTTAAATTTTTGTCGGCTGAAATATAGCCATTTATATTTATCCTTCATATCAGCTGAAATATTGCTAGCTTTATTTAATTCTCGGTATCGGCTGAAAGATCGCCAACTTCTATTTAAAACTTTATCGGCTAGAACATCGCTATCTATGCTTATGCTGTGCATCGGCTGAAATATTGCCATTTATATTTTCTGCATCGGCTGAAACATAACCAGCTTTATTTAATTCTCTGTATCGGCTGAAAGATCGCCAATTTATGTTTAAACCTTTGTCGGCTGAAATATCACCATTTTATATTTATGCTTTCTATCGGCTGAAATACCGCCAAATCTTGCATTTCATGGGCTGAAATACCGCCAAGCTGTCCAAAGGAGTCATTGTTCGGAGGCACCATTTTCATAGTCCGAGAACACCATGTCATGGCCCGAGGACTCGCTTTATCTTCTGCACATCATTATTCAAAGGCATCATGGTTCGGAGGCACCATTGTCATAGCCCGAAAACATCATTTCATAGCCTGTGAATCCTTTATAATGCGCTTCATGGACTAGGACGTCATGGTCTGGGGACGTCATCCTAATCGTCCAAAGGCAGCATTCATGGTACAACGGGAACTTGCATCACGTTTAATTCTGCACGATATGCTTGTATTACTCAATTGGAGGTACATCAGCTAGCATCGGCCATCACTACAGGAGCGACCTCACTCCGGTTATCGCAGCCCATCAGTTCCTGACCATCCTTCCCAACCTAAATATTGTGTCTTTTTCAAAACTTCCATCGGCATATTCCGTCGATGTATCCTGAACTACATATGACCTGATTCCTGCAAGACCAGGGATACATAGGCAGCTCAAAAACTAGAGCTCGGTCAAAACCTTTGCAATTCGTTTCTCTCGGTCAAAATTGGTCATCATATATTTACCCGACAACTCTTTCATCTTTCCCGGGTAAAGAGGGGCAGCTGTTGATACCCAATTTTTTCCTATGTATTTTATATACTCGAAATATTCTCAAAATAGCATGTACATGCATATATAAGCATGCCCAAGAGTTTTGGTATTTTTCCCTTATTTTAAAGATTTTAAAATCAACTTGTTGTCTATTTTAATATTATAAAATTCAATAATTATTTCCAGACTATCATTTTTGGTGAATAATTTATTTTTATTCTCATATTTACACCAAGATATAATAAAGACAATTTTTTTGCATATTTTTATAAAATTTATATGGTATTTTTAAAAGCTAAATTGCTATAATTGCAATTATAACCTATTTTTCGATTAATAGTATTTTACAATTACAAAATTGCTCCCGGTATTTTTAAATTAACATTTATATATTACTAATCAATTTAGTAATTTTAATTGGTTCTAAAAATTATTTTAACTATTTCAATTAAATTAAAAGGGAAAAATTGGCTATTTAACGAATAGCCCATTTACATTCCAATAATAGCCACATTACAGCCCCAATTTGAACCCAATTGAAACCGGCCCAATTTTAAAACCAACCCAATCCATAACCCAATTATAATACCTGACCGGACCCCCCCTTTAATCACAGTCGTTGATCGAGAAGATCAACGGCTCAAATCAAACATTTCCTTTTTTAATTCACAGAATACCCCCAACCCTAATTCATTTCCACCCTTCAGCCGCCCTTGTATCCCCAAACTCTCTCAAGGTTCTCCGGAACCCTAGCCTTCCCCTACCTTGTTCCACCGTATTTTCACCGGAGTACGTGGCTTCTCGGGCCATGGACAGTCTATACTTACCTCCTATGGCTCCTGCATGCCTGTTGTTCGAAGGTTCAAGGCCAGACCTCGAGGGTATTCACTCATACCTTCACCGATTCCGGCGATCTCCGGCCTTGCTCCGGTGGCTCTTGGTCATTTGAGCCTGATTCTAACATTATCCGACTTAGATCGGATATTTTCGAAGCCTTTCTCATCTCTAGGGTTCATATGAAACCCTAACTATCGAGGTTCTCTCCGATTATTTTAGATTTATTACATGTTTGCACTATTGCTTAAGTTTCTTAAGCGTTTTCTCCGATTTTCTTTCAAAAGTTACCGCTTTTCGATTAGGGTTTCTGGAAGATTCTTCAAATATTTCTGACTCTTCTTCTTCTCCTTTTTTTGGTGTGAATCGATCCCTGCTATGTTCTTAATTGATTTTTTTTTGAATCGCATGCTTTTCATGTGTTCTTATATTTGTTGTATTATGAAGCTTTTCTATTGTGCTCCATTCTGTCTTCTACTAGTTTCAATATCGTGCTCTCACATGCCTATCTTATGTGTTCTTCTGTGTTTTTTCTACTGAGTTTTAGTCCTTTGTTTGCCTTTACCGGGCTTTGTCTGGGCTCTTTCTATATGTGTTTCATTGAATGTTTCCTTAAGTTTACACTACCTGAACTCATTTAAATTCCAAGTTTTTTTGTTGAAACTTGTTTCATGTACTAGTTTCTATGTTCTATTTGCCTTGAACTTGCTATTGTGCTTGTATGCTTCTCATGAGACTCTGAAAGAGGTCTCTGAGCTTTTCTCAATAGTTTGCCTTTTCATCTCTGTATCGAATTAAAGTTTAAAACCCCTAGGATTTGGGGGTTTCTTTGGCAAATTTGGTTTTATGTTTGGACAAGGGTTCTACTTTGAAACCTTGAACTCTTAGACTCACTTCGAGTTTATGAATTGAATTTGAACTTTTTCTGCGTTTGTGATTTTGAAACCTTCTTGCTAGTCTTTCGTAATTAGCATGACATCATTCTTGCTTGACATGTTTATATGTTTTATATATGAGAACTTCTCTTTCAAAGGTTTTGCCAATTGTTAATTGATTTTGAATCCTTTTAATGTTGCCTATTTGACTGTTACTGATTTTCCCCTAAATTAAAACTTTCCTTTACCTCTTTTCTGACTCGAACAAGGCTTTCAATTTGGTTCTTTTACTGGTTGTTTTACTGATTCCCTTTCCTTGTTTTCACAAATCAAGTACCAATAGACTTTTACCTTAAATGTCTTCTATGTATTTACCCTTATTTGTCTACTCTGCATAAGATATTTACTTGATTTCTTTCCTTAAATAACTTCTCCCCATTACCGTTTAAATTTGAACTCCTTAATTAAAGGAAGTCCATATACTGATTTATTTTAATTAGTGCATAGTTCCATAATTACCACTAAACTATGATTCTTGCCTTATTTTCTACACCTGTTTTCAATTATAAATACCCTGCTCTTTCGTTAACTCACAGATTTTTTTTAAGCATATAGAAATCATAACTCTCTTCTAAAACATACACTCTTGCTTCTTGATTGCACTTTAGCTTCTATAAGTCTACTGTTTCTACCTACTTGCTTCTTTGAACTGGTATGTCCTACTTTTGATTCTAGCATCAAATCCAATGTGTTTACTTACAAGCTTTTATGCTCATGCCTACTTTACTGCTTTGCAGAGTTTAACTTTAAAGTAATTACTTATGTCTTGCTATCTGTTGCTGCAATGAATCCCTATCCCTCATTCCCCTTTTATGTGCTTGGGCTGTAGTTTAAGACGTGGCAGCATACAAAGTTGTTGTCGTGGATTAAGACCGGGTCATTTGGATCCTAGCCTCTTTCAATTTCACATACCCTCATTCCCTTATGTGCATTGAGTTATGGTATAGCCTGGTAGCCTCCAAATTGATGTCCAGGGCTAAACCTGACCTTCAAAAGGGTCCTAACTCTCTAATTTTTAAGCTGACGGGCTGATCAGGGGTGTGCCAACAGCCCAGTTGCTAGGCATGACCACCAGTCTGCCCTGGCTCCCCCTAATTCCCTTTCATTGCACTTACATTTACTCCTAGTCCTTAAGTCCTGCCCCCCCCCCCCATGAGCCATGCTTTGGGAACCTTGAGTTCCCTCTAAACTTGGACATTGGAGGGCTGGCCCTTCCATACTACAATATAATTTGTTTTGCAATGATATTTGGGGTGTAAGCACTGCCTGGAACTCTTGAAGTTCCTTGGAACTTTGACACATCCCAAATAAGAGAAAGGCTTTGAAAATTCGATCCTGGAAGTTGGTTTATCTCATATTATTAGAATTTGAGTCTTGATTAGGCTGATTAGATGTAGATATAATCACTTATGTATTTTTTTTATTATTCCTTTTAATTCACTTGGTCTGTAATAAACTTTGTAATAACTACCTGGGTATAGTGAAAAGGGATGGAATTGAATGCATGCCAAAGGGGTAGAAATCATGTTCATATGGTTATTACTTTCAAATTTTGCCTAGAAATCATGTTCATAGATTATCACTTCCAAACAATGTATTTTTGCCTAGAAATCATGTTCATAGGTTATCACTTCCAAACTATGTGTTTCCATTGTGAGCATGTGATTTTTTCCCTATATATGAATTATTCCCAAAAAATTCAAACAAATGATTTTTTCTTTATTTTATAATTTTTGTGAATTTTGTGTCATTTTTTAGTAATTGTTGCATTTTATCTGTGCATCGTAGTTCGTACAAAAAATATGAATTTGCATTTAAGATTTAATTTTATATTTTAGGATTAATTAAGAGTTAATTTGTTTAAAAACAAAACAGGAGGAAAATAACAAAATGATACTTTTTGCATTTTTAATTTAAATTTGTATTAGTTTGCATTTTAATTAATTAGGAAATCTAATTTTAATGCGATTTGATTGTGATGGTTATTTTAGTTTTTTTTTTAAATTAGAAAAATAAAAATACAAAAATACAAAATGAAAGAAAAACAAAATTAAAAGGGAAAAACAATTAAAAAAAGAGGGTGATCTTAATAAGAGACCAACAATTGGGCTCATTTCAATATTGAACAAACCTCAGCCCATGTCTAATTCCCACCAACCACGCCCAAGCCCAATACCCCCCGGATCCAGCCCAGACCCCAGCCCCTGCCCGATCCAACCCTTGACTGCTTAAAACGACGTCGTTTGGGCGTCAATTAATAATGGCCATCGATATTCCCTGATCCAACGGTCACAAGTGATTGTCACACTTTAATAAAATTGTCCAAACATATGTCATAACCCTAACGACAAAAGTCATCCTCCTCATATCTCTCTGTTACGCCGCCGCCGCCACTGCCGGAGAAATCGCCACCTTCTCCGATGACTCTCAAAATAACACCACTATACCACTTCAGGGTCCTCATCACAAATATCCCATTACCTTCTTTCGAATCCCACCAGAAGTCATCGAATGTTCGAAATTATTGTCGCCGGCTCTGCCACCCACGGCGGCGACATCACCCAAATCGGTTCAAGTTCACACCAGGGAACCTCCTCCATCTCCCCATCACTAGTTTGCAAATAATCTTCTTCCAAACACGACCAAGCCCTTCGAATTTCAAATCCAAAATTGTTCAAAAAAAACTCTAAGTCATCCCACTGCTTTCAATTGAATGTACCAGAGTCTCGTTGATTCCTTCGCGAGGAATTCAATGTCGTTGGCCTCGAAGTTCATTGAAGGCAGTCAAGTTTGAATGGATAATTTTGCTAGTGAGTTTTTCTTCTTCTGTTTTTTGTTTTTCGTTGCTTTTGTTTGGTTAGGTATGCTAGCCTATTTGTTTAATGTATGTTTTTGTTTTCATTTAATATTCTTTTCTTTAACTTCAGCTTCATCAAGTCGAAATTTGGATAGTGTAACTAAGTTCATGTTTGGCTGAATTTTTAACTCTGTTTTTGTTTGTCTTAATATGTTTCCCCTCGTGTGATTAGTATGTTGGTTTTGTATTAGTGATATGGGCAAAGTGATTAGCTAGTTTGATTATTGATAGTAGTTGGTAATTTTAACTTCAGCAATTAGTTCTGATTTGAGATTTGAATTTGAATTTGGCTCTAGTTAATTAAGTTGCTGAACGATTAGTTAGTCAGGGTTAATCAATAAGGTTGGGGTTTGAATTAGCAATTTTAGCCTAGTTAAAGGGTAATTTGGGCATGGGAAATGGCCTAATTTGTTAGAGTTGGTAATTTTGAAACTCAATTAAGGGTAGTTTAGGTTTTTCATAGCTAAAGGAACATCCTAGAACCTTCTAGATAGGGATACAAGTAGAAATTCAATAATTTTAGAGGTGGTGACTTGAGTAACAAGTCATGAGATGAGGGGTAAAACTGAAAAATTAAAAAGGGACTAGGGGAGTAAATGCAAATTTGAAGTTTTTCTCTACTTTGCCTATAGAGATGAAGCCCAATAGAAAATCATATCCGTTTTAGGATTGATCTTTAAATAAATGATGAGATGAGCCTCACCAAAAAAAAATACAAATTGCGGGACCCTCAATAATTGCTATATAAAATACTTAGACTTCGGGAGGACCGTTTAGAGAATTTCACGGTCTTCCCCAAAGATAATAAACGCGTAGTTGCTTTAGGCGCACATTTTAATAATATTACCTTCCTAAATATGGGTGCACATTTATGTAACCCAAATCTAAATCTCAACAAAGTCAAAATGTGTCAAAAACCACGGGTGCACTAGTGCGACGTGGTTCGAGATGCATTTTCACGACGTTGCAATTCTTATTAAGATTAAAAATAAAATAAAAGTGGTTTACGAGGCACATAAGTTAGAACATGTTTTAAAATCAGATAATATCAAATACAACAGTTGAGCGACTGTGCTAGAATCACGGAATTCGGGAATGCCTAACACCTTCTCTCGGGTTAATAGAATTTCTTATCCAGATTTCTGGTTCGCGAACTGTTGACAGAGTCATAATTTCCTCGGGTTGGGATTCAACCGGTGACTTGGGACACCATTAATCTCCCAAGTGGTGACTCTGAATATTAATAATAAATCCCGTTCCGATTGTCCTTTAAGTGAAAAAACTCCTCTACGCCCTGCATGCGGGTGTAAAGAAAAAGGAGATGTGACAGCTCTAGCGAGGATACAAACCCAGAACTTTGGCTCAGGGTTTAAGAATTCGAGCTCAAAATAATTGTTGTATTTGGCGTTATCTGATTTTCCTACATGTTCCATGCCTACTGTGCTAAATGTTTTACCGCTTTGATATTATTTGAACTGTATATATAAACTGTGCCGAAACCCTTCTCTTCTCACCTCCGGGGATGTGCTTACTGGTTGAGACTCCCTATTCTGTTAGTGTCAACACCCTGAAATAAGAAAGAGGTCGGACAAGTTACTAAGCCGGATGATCCCGCGGTTCCCCGGTACGTAGCCCCCTCCTCGACTCTAGTTGTCCGCTCGGGTACACAGTCTAGAAAACATACCCAGGATTTGAACCTAGAATAACTTGACTTCATGCCAGATCCCTAGTAGGAACACTTATCTACATCACGTGCATTTTGACTTAGGGGACTCAACACAGGGGTTGGGTCTGTCTAGGACAGGTAACCGGATATGAAACAACCACCATGATGCATTTTATGTGTTGTATTTATTTATCTCGGACTTGCATGCTGACCGACTTGAATATTTTGGAAAGTAAAAAAAAAATAATCGTCTAGAAAATTAGTTAAAAACCAATGTTCGAGTAGTGCCGAAACTCTGCCGGATTTTTGAGAAAATAAGAAAAGTATTTGATGTCAATGGAAAAGGAAACAAAAGAAATATAGTTTTTTTTTTCTCTAAAAAAAATAAAATATAGTTTGTCCTATGTGCCAAGTGAAAAGCAAAACAAAGAGTTTTTAAGAAAAAATATAGTTTGTGCCATTTAAAGAAATACCAGAGGGTCTTGTTTTTAAGTCATTAAAAGAAAATACAAAAAGAGATTTGTCGACAATAGTTAGCTTATTTGCCCGAACTACGCTGGTTTGATTCTCACCGGATGTGAGATACGTAGGCAAACCTCATCGGGTCCAACCACCCCTCTTTCAAAAATAACCAAAATTCCAAAATTATAATTTTTATCTAATAAGTCGGGCGACGCCAATCTTGTTGAAAACTAAGCCGAATGTCCCCAAAAGGATGCCAGAAGGCTGTGTTTGCAAGAACAGCCACCCTAAGTCATTTTAAATCAGTTTGCGGGCACAGCCTTAAAATCTCCCTTTCGGAAGTACTGAAAGGCTGTATTTGCAAAACTGAGTCTTTGTTTTCTTAAATAAAATTTTTTGAAAAATAGCCACTTTGCTGTTTAAGTCAAAATAAGCCATTACATGGCCAGGTTTCTTTAAATAGCCTACAGTTGACATTAAAACCTTCTCAGTCTTGCGCAGGCCCATGGCGATGCCGAGTGATGCCCCACGGGCCCCAGGATGTGAAGCTTTGATGTACTCCTGATCTAGTTTTAATCATCGAGTTTGTATTTTGTTATTTTTGAGTCTGCTTTTGTAGTTTCCCTTCAAGAAAAACAATTTAAAACAAAAACAAAAAAAAACAACAAAATTTTGCATTCAATTTGCAAGAACTACGCTCGGTCTGATTCATGCGGGGTCAAGATATGTACGCAATCCACGCAGGATTCGACCAAAACCAAAAGAAAAAAAAAAGAGGAAAAACCACAAAAAGGAAAAAAGAAAAGAAAATAGCGGAAAAACAAGAAAGAAAGGAAAGAAAAATCAAGAAAGGCAAGAGGGAAAAGAACAAAAGGAAAAAGAAAAAAGAGAAAAGAAAAAGAAGAAAAATAAAGGAAGAGAAAATTTATAGTTGAAAATAAGGGAAAGGCCGGGATGACGCATGCGACCGATCAAAAGCTATTACCAATATGTTAAATGCCCTAACGCTAACATGGTGGTTTCATTTTGTCATGTCATTCCAGAAAGGTGGTTGGTTTGTGGTTTTAAAGCGGTAATTCTTCGTTGCAACGCCAAGGACAAAAGGCAATGGCGAACGATAATAGAACTGAGTTGGTTGATACCGGTGTCCGACATTAGTTGGTTGAACGGGATAATGGGTTGGGTGAAGAGGTGCGGGTGTTAAGACAATACGTGGCAGACATGTACCAAGCCTGGATAATTGGGAAGGCACCATCCCCACCACCACCGATTTTTCCAGTTGCTGCCCTTACCCAAGCTCCAAACATATCGCCAAATGATCCTCCATATTCCCCAGATACACCCGCTTATCACAATTTTCCCAACTACCCTAATAACTCCATCACTCATCCTCCAGTTACATCTCCCCGAAATTACTCTCATGTCATATCCATTACCCCAAACAATGAATACCAACTCAAAGCTCGCAATACCCAATATCACCCCCAGAGGGTGCCCTCAAGGACCTCAAGTCATATAAGAAGAGCTTTCAGGATGAGCAGCTTCGTGCTAGAAATGAAAGGGTTACGGGAAGAGAAGAGGGAGATGGGGTACCCAGGAAGTTGAAAAGCACCGAACAATCCTTCAAGGACAAGCGAAGAGTGGAAGGCCAGGGCAGCATGCCCGCAGGGTTCAAAGTACCAAAATTTAACTTGTACGATGGGCGTGGAGATCCGGTGGCCCACCTGAGGGTCTATTGCAACGAAATGAGGATTGTTGGGGAGAAAGATGACGTGATGATGGAATATTTCAGTGAAAGCCTAACTGGAGCAGCCTTGGGCTGGAATACCCGTCAAGATGTTTATAAGTGGCTTACATTGGGCGACATGGCTCAGGATTTTGTCCGATATTTTCAGTATAAATCGAGTGTTACATCAGACCGCTCCTCGTTATCTAAAATGGAAAAGAGGCTGGAAGAAAGCTTTAATGAGTTTGGGCTCAGATGGAGGGAGCAAGCTGCTCGAGTCAGTCCTTCGATTAGCGAAGAAGAAATGGTCAAGCTTTTTCTACAGGCCCAAGGACCCACCTACTNTCCCGACATCGCCCCCATGGTTATCCTTGTGCACAGAACTTCCAAAGTCGCCCATCACAGTACCCAGCTCCTCAAAATACCCAGCTACCCTCGCGAGCTTACCAAAAACACCCCGGATCAGGTTTTCGGCCCAATCCAGCATTTAAGGATGAGAGATTACGGAAGAATAAAACATTTACTCCGTTGGGAGAATCATACGCCAGTCTATTCCAGCGGTTAAGGACATTGGACATGTTAAAGCCGATTCAGATAAAAGTGTCGAACCCTCCTCCAAATAAGTTCGATCCTTCTCAAAAGTGCAATTCAAAATAAGTTCGATCCAAATAAGTTCGATACTGCTCAGGTGCCCTGTGGCATGACATAGAGAAATGTTGGACTCTGAAGAATGCAATTCAAAAACTTATTGATGCAGGCGACATTGTCGTGCAAAGTCCAGATGCAGCAAACACTGGCCAAAGCCCATCTCCTGTGCATAATGAGACACATATGGTGGGTGTAATCGATCGTGAGAATGAGCCGGCAGAAGAAACCCAGAAGCAGTTTGCTCAAAATAATGTGATAACAACTTGTGACAATTCCAGCAATCTTGGTGTGAAATTCAGTGGCTAAAACACCGTGCTTGGTGATTGGGAAGACGCTCCATCTCTTGGAGTTTTGCTGGTTTATTTTGTTGTCATTTCTGTTGTCTGGGTTATTTCAGGGTTGTAATCCGTACATTGTATTGTGACTCAAACCCTTCTATCTTTTCACTTTTACTTTGTTTAGTCATGATTGCTTGTCTAGTGCCATCAAGGTTTGTAACTCTAGTCTAGTTTGCTTGTTTTGTTATTTAAACCCTTCCACCGTCAGTCTAATGCAATTCTCTGTTTTCCGCCATTTCTAGTCATTTTATTTAATTCTTCTCCTTTCATAATTCTTTTCATGCTGGTTCTAGTGACACGATATGCACGCATAATTCTCAGCCTGTTTTAAAAGTCAAGTTTAGTAATGAAGCAGTGAAACAATGTTGAAGACGTAAGGACATTCAAGGCAAATAAGTAAAGGCATTTTGAGATCACTTCGAGCCCAAATCAAGAGAAACTAGGGGCAAATAGAACATAAAGAAATACTGTTGAAATACATCACAATGCGTCGATTTGAAACCAAAGGCAGGCTTACCCTAAATTTACAGGGACCGTTCGTGGTACCGAGATTGTTATCCAATGGTGCTGAGCAATTGACGAATACAGAAGGCAAGTATGTGAATCAACCAAAAGGTGTTATGTGTGTTTTCCTCAGCTTGTTTAACTGTGTAGTTTGTACTTGGCATGTTTTGGAGACTGGAATGACGAAGGCATTTTATTCTGCTATCCAAACACTTTATCCTTTGTTACCCCTTTGAGCCTCGATTATTTTCTTGCACACCCCTCTTTTGGAATTAATAATAAAACTCGCAAGCTCGAACGAGGAAGTAGGTGGAGAAACAAAAGAAAAACAGTGAAAAAGAAAGGGAAAGAAAAAGAAGTGAAAAGAAGAGAAAAAAAAAAGAGAAGAAAAGAGGAAAAAGAGAAAAGAAAGAAAGAACAAAGAACAAGAAAAGAAGAGAGAAGAAAAAGAAAAGAAAAAGAAAAGAAAGAAAAGAGAAACAAAAGAAAAGAAATGAAAAAGAATGAAAAGAAAGTGGAAGAAAGGAAAGATCACAACAAATGTAGTCGCCTGAACTACATTTGACTTGATCCCGAAAGGGTACGTAGTGTCACGACCCGGATTTCCCACCATCGGGCATCGTGATGGCGCCTACTAATGGAGCTAGGCCAGCCAAAAGTTTAACCATTCTCTAACCCACCTCAACAACATGATATACTATAAGCAATTAAATAAATGCGGAAGACTTTAAGTTTAATACAATGGAATAAAAATGCGGAAGTTTAAAACACATCACTACCCAAAATCTGGTGTCACTAACTCACGAACTTCTAAGAATACTAAACACAACCGTTTGAAAGAAATATAAAATTGTTTGTCTCGAATACATGAGATAACAGAATAAAAATAAAGATAGAGGAGACACCGGGTCCTGCGGACGCCTGCAAGGGTACCTCGGTGTCTCGATGGTCAGAATTCAAACCCTCGCTCTACTACTGTTGCTGCTGTCCGAAACCTGTATCTACGCAAAAAGAGCGCAGAGTGTAGAATCAGCACAATCGACCCCATGTGCTGGTAAGTGTCTGGCCTATCCCGGCGAAGTAGTGACAAGGCTAGAACCAGATACTCACATAAACCTGTGCAGTTCAAAATATACATATACAATAAAAGGAAGAGAAGTACCGAAACTAAATAGTTAAAAAGGGAGGGGAAAAATGCTAAGGGGAAGTACAATCCGCATATAAAATTCATTGATAATTACCAACGAATAGGAAAATTCAATGTTTTCACGGCATCAACCTTCGTGATTTTACTCTCATCCTCCGCCAAAGCAATCGAATAAAATGCACGGCATCACCCTTCGTGATTTTCCTCACATACTCTCATTTCATGGAACGGAATGATCCTTCGTGCAATTATAATCAAATCAGAGCACGGAATGTACCTTCATGCATAAGTAATCAAAACATGGCACGGCATATTCCTTCGTGCATAAATAATCAAAATAAAGCACGGAATGTTCCTTCATACATAAATAATCAAAATATGGCACGGAATGTTCCTTCGTGCATGAATAATCAAAATAGAGCACGGAATGTTCCTTCGTGCATAAATAATCAAAATATGGCACGGAATGTTCCTTCGTGCATAAATAATCAAAATAGAGCACGGAATGTTCCTTCGTGCATAAATAATCAAAATAGAGCACGGAATGTTCCTTCATGCATAAATAATCAAAACATGGCACGGAATGACCCTTCGTGCATAAATAATCAAAACATGGCACGGAATGACCCTTCGTGCACTATCACTCTTCCTCACCCAAACAACAATCACAGCCAAATGGGCAAAGGAAATAACAATAATAAGAAAGGTCCCGATAAGGGAAAACACAAAATAAACAACTAAATCCCAGCAAGGGAGCATCAACAACAACTTTCATATCCCGGCAAGGGAGATAATCAATGTACTCAAACCATCCCGGCAAGGGATTTATTCGCACCTTTTTCCAATTCTTCCATTTCTTAATCAATAGTAATTTTATCGTTCGAGCTAATGCTCCAGAGAATTTATAATTCTAAATAAACCCTCAAAATCTTCACATTTAATAGAAATCATCAATTTGCTTGGAAGAGTTCCAAAATATACCAAAACGGTTACAAACAAAGACCCACGGTCCTGCTAGACACCGGTGTATAGATACTCGTCACCATGCCTATACACTGCACTCGATCATTTAGCAAATAGCAATTTATAATACTCTAATCCTATTCCCTCAAGCTAGGATAGATCAAACCCTTACCTCGAAGGTTTACGGCCAACTCAATTCTTAGCAATGCCTTTTCCTTTTGAATTTGGCTCCAATTCAATCGTATTTATACACAATTGATTTAATATCATCAATAATACTTCATAAACTAATCCCAAATGGCTAAATATATTTTTACAACATTCTGCCCATAATAGTGAAAATCGAACCCGGGCCCACGTAGTCAAAACACGAGGTTCGAACCATTTTCCGGTCACCCATGACCACACGAGTTCAAATAAATAATTTGTTCTTAAGTTCGACCCCAAAACGAGGTCTAAATCACAAATTCTTTGAAAACCCTAAATATACCCAATTCTCAAATTTTCTACCTATTTTCACATGTTTAGGCCTAAGAATTTGAATAATATTGATGGAAGATGAAGAAAACGAGTTAAGAAGTACTTACCCAAGAAACTTTGGTGAAGAATTGCTCCAAGAATCGCCCAAAAGCTGTGGAGAAGAGAGGGTTTGAGAAATGGGATGAAAATCCCGTTTCTGTTCTGTTTTTGGGTCTTTAAGGCACTGGGCGAAATTTGCTCTATGCGATCGCAGGGCCTGGGATGCGATCGCATAGAAGAAAAGAAGGGGGCCAAACTTTGCTCTATGCGATCGCATAGAAGGAATCCTGGGCCTAAACTTTTACTCTATGCAATCGCGTAGGAGTAATGCAATCGCATAGAAGGATTTCCTGGATTTCAAGATTTACTCTATGTGGAGGAGTAATGCGATCGCATAGAACAAACTGATGACTACCAAATTAACTCTATGCGATCGCATAGAACAAACTGATGACTACCAAATTAACTCTATGCGATCGCGGAAGAACCAATGCGATCGCATAGCACAAATTAGTGACTTCCCAATTAACTCTATGCGATCGCAGACATGCCTATGCAATCGCATAGAACAAAAACCTGGACACCAACAACCAGCAAAAACACCAGATTTTCTAAGTCCAAAACACCCCGAACCACCTCCAAAACACTTCCGATCCCTCGGGCTTCCAAACTGAATATGCATACTAACTCAAAAACATCATACGAACTTTCTCAAGCGATCAAATCGCCAAAATAACATCAAAATCAATGAATTGAGCCTTAAAATCCAAGAAATCTTTCAAATTTCATAAACTTCCAAATTTTCCAATTTAAGGCCGAAACACGTCAAACGACGTCCGTTTTCAACCAAACTTTACAGGAAGTGCTTAACCAATATATATTACCTATACCAGGCATCGGAACCAAAATACGAGCCCGATACCATTACTTTTTGATAAATTTTCATTTTCATTTTCCTTAAACATTTTCAAAAAATAATTTCACAGAAAAATTCATTTACCCGGGTTCTGGACCTCGAATTTCGACTGCGGGCACATGTCCGACTCCCATATTTTTCTATGAACTTTTCGAGACCATCAAAATCACGGATCTGGGTCTGTTTACCCAAAATATTGACCAAATTCAACTATATCAATATCAATATCAAAATTCTTCAAATTTTTCACATAATTTATATATTTCAATATCAAAATTTTCTTGCTTCGCGCCCGGACTGTACACGCAAATCGAGGCAACTATAAGTGAGGTTTCCAAGACCTCAGAAGCTCGAAATGACTGAGAAAACAAGTGATGACCCTTTGGGTCGTCACATTCTCCACCTCTAAAACAATTGTTCGTCCTCGAACGGACAAAAGAAAGAAGTACCTGAGTGAGGGAATATATGAGGATAACGGCTTCGCATGTCAGACTCGGACTCCCGGATAGATGCCTACTGAACTCGCACAGAAAGAAAACTCTTCGACCTCAACTGTCGAACCTGCCTGTCTAGAATTCCTACCAGTTCCTCCTCATAAGATAGACCTTGTCCAATTGGACAGTGCTGAAATCCAACACGTGCGATGGATCGCCGTGATACTTTCGGAGCATAGATACATGAAACACTAGATGCACAGCTGACAATCTAGGTGGAAAGGAAAGTTTATAATCCACCTCTCCCACACGATCAAGAATCTCAAATGGGCCAATAAACCTAGGGTTGAGTTGGCCCTTCTTCCCAAATCTCATCACGCCCTTCATCGGCGAAACTCGAAGCAATACTCGCTCACCAACCATGAAAGCTATATCTCGAACCTTACGATCTGCATAGCTCTTTTGCCTTGACTGAGTTGTATGAAGCCTATCCTGAATAATCTTGACCTTATCTAAGGCCTCCTGAACTAGATCTGTGCCCCAACAACCGAGCCTCTCCCGGCTCAAACCATCCAAACGGAGAACGACACCACCTACCATACAAGGCTTCATAAGGAGCCATCTGAATGCTCGATTGATAGCTGTTATTATAAGAAAACTCTGCAAAGGCAGGAACTGATCCCACGAACCTCCAAAGTCAATAACACAGGCTCGGAGCATATCCTTCAATATCTGAATAGTCCGCTCGGACTGTCCATCCGTCTGAGGATGAAATGTTGTGCTCAACTACACCTGGGTGCCTAACTCTCGCTGAACTGCTTTCCAGAAACGTGAGGTAAACTGTGTACCTCGATCTGAAATGATAGATACCGGTACACCGTGAAGGCGAACAATTTCCCAAATATAAATTTCAGCTAACCTCTCGGATGAATAGGTGACTGCCACAGGAATAAAATGCGCTGACTTGGTCAATCTATCAACAATGACCCAAACCGCATCAAACTTCTTCCGGGTCAACGGAAGTCTAGTAACGAAGTCCATAGTGATCCGGCCCCACTTCCACTCGGGAAGCTCAATTCTCTGAAATAGACCACCAAGCCTCTGATACTAATATTTAACATGTTGATAGTTCAAACATCGCGCTACATATGCCACAATATCCTTTTTCATTCTACGCCACCAATAATGTTGCCGCAAATCCTGATACGTCTTTGCTGCGCCTGGATGAATAGAATACCAAGAACTGTGAGCTTCTTCTAAAATCAACTCTCGAAGTCCATCAACATTTGGCCCACAAATTCGCCCTTGCAATCTCAGAACTCCATCAGCATATAAGGTGACTTGTTTGGCACCTCCTCGCCGAACCGTGTCTTTAAGGACACATAAATGAGGATCATCAAATTGTTGATCGCGGATACGCTCCAGTAATAAAGAGCGAGCGAACGTTCAAGCTATCACTCGACTAGGCTCAAAAATATCCAACCTCACAAGTCGGTTGGCTAAGGCCTGAACATCCAAAGTAAGCGGTCTCTAACTGATCGGAATATAAGCAAAACTGCCCATACGAGCTGACTTCTTGCTCAAAGTATCGGCCACCACATTTGCTTTCCCCGGGTGATATAAAATGGTGATATCATAATCCTTCAACAATTCTAACCACCTTCCCTGCCTCAAATTCAACTCCTTCTATTTAAACAGGTACTGAAGACTCTTGTGATCGGTGAATACTTCACATGCCATGCCATACAGATAATGCCTCCAAATCTTCAATGCGTGAACAATCGCTGCCAACTCTAGATCATGCACTGGATAGTTCTTTTCATGGATTTTTAACTGCCTCGAAGCATAGGCAATGACCTTGCCATCCTGTATCAACACTGCACCAAACCCAATACATGAAGCATCACAATAGACTGTATGAGGTCTCGAACCTGTGGGCAAAACCAACACAGGTGTTGTGGTCAAGGCTGTCTTGAGCTTCTAAAACCTCGCCTCACATTCATCTGACAATTCGAACTGGACACCTTTCTGCGTCAATATTGTCATCGGGGTCGCAATAGATGAAAACCCCTCCACAAACCGCCGATAATAACCTGCTAATCCCAAGAAACTCCGGATCTCTATGGCTAATGTTGATCTAGGCCAGTTCTTGACTGTCTCAATCTTCTTCGGATCAACCTGAATACCCTCTGCTGATACAATATGACCCAGAAATGCAACTGAACTCAACCAGAACTTACACTTTGAAAATTTGCATATAGTTGACTATTTTCAGAGTCTAAAGAGCGATTCTACGGTGCTTCTCATGCTGCTCCTGGCTGTGGGAGTATATCTGTATTTCATCAATGAAGATTATCACGAGTAAGTCTAATTAAGGTATGAACACTTGGTTCATCAAATCCATAAGAGCTGCTGGAGCATTTGTCATCCCAAAAGACATGGCCAGGAACTCACAATGTAACTTATCTCTTTATTTGCACACCTCAATATTCCAAATTCTCCTAACTCCCAAGTTTTTCAGAAATTTCGGCAGAGTGTCCCCTATAATTGGGCCTACCCACCTGTCAGTGTGATACCAAAACAACTCCTAGCAACATTTCCACAACCCGACAACACACCATAAAGTATATATCAAAAACAGAAATGGCTAAATATGAATAGAAATTATACAAGAATTGTCAAATAAGCCTAATAGGCATGACTCTCATTTAAAATAAAGTACAAAAATTTTAATTTCATAAAAGGAGAATTTCAAACACATAAACTTTTCACCACCAGGACCTTGTCCTTATATAACATCCACCGTAGCTTGTAGCTCGGTTAAAAATAATTCTCATTAGATAAAAACTTTGAGGATCTCGTCCTCAACTCTTGAATCACAAGTACTTGCACATTGTGCCAACTGAAATTTTTCATCTTTCTTTTCAAATATTCCGTCAAAGAAAATGATAACATATAGTGAACCCACATACCGATAGGGCGTATAATTGATAATTGAAATTAATTATCCTGAAATTACATCAAAACTCACTGTAGTAAGTAGTATAAAGTCACTTTTAGCCTCATAGATATTCTTAGTGACCAACACATAATAATAGGGATAGCTATCTCCATATAATAGCTCAACATGAGTATTCACATAAGTAAATTTGATGATTACGAAGCTCACTCATGAGTGGAGCATAGTAAGAGGACTCACCTCAATTTTTCAAAACCAAATCAAATTATGGAAAAAATATCCTTTTCGTAACGATCAGAATTGTACATGTGATGACACCATCTGCTATAGTGACCTTAGCCATACCATAGAAATTATATCAACGGCTGGGTCTCTACCTCTAGGAGTCTCACCTCCACCTCTAACATCCTGACCCCTACCTCTGGCTGGTCATGCAAGCTGAGTATTGACTATAATGGGTCACGTAGCCCGAGTGCTTTCATAAATTATATTTCTCCAATCTACCACATTCACAACAATTCCTTTGAGGCTCAGCTAACTTATTGAACCTGATGACATATTCGGACACTGTCATGGTGGCCTGGCACAACCGTTTAGATCACATATACCACATATTGCAGAGAATTCGGGAGGTAAACTCCTTCAAAACATTTCTTAAAATAGAGTTGAGTAGGTAGTGTTGCATTGGCCAGTCTGCCCTCTTCGTAGGCTTGTCACAAACACCGACGGTCAATTTCCTCTTTTGCTATGCTGGCTTGACACTGCTGAACTACCCCACTTATTCATATACTCTTCATTGTTCTTTGGGGGCGATTCTCACCCCCTGAAAAGCAACAAACCTTAAATATGTATAAATTATTTGGGGGACCTTTCCGTACCATATATATACATTTCAAGCCAAAACTGACATAAAACATGGCCATACAATCCATTCATTAATAGTGGAATTCCCCATTTGGTGCTAAGTCAAAGTCACAACATCCGAGAATCCACAACATTAGTCCTTCACAACTCAAATAATCAACCAGACGTCAAGGTATATTGAACTCTTGCATGATTCATTAGGTGATCTCTTGATACGTCTATATCTTCTGTTGGAACCACAACTGGTTTGGTAATCACATTATCATTCCACTACTTCTATTTGACATCCGAAGCACAGTAAAATCAACCCCCTCACTTTCAACTATTCCCACGTTCTGTAATACCTCATAGCAGCGGTCGAGAAAAATCTCGTGGGTTCGCAAAGGATGCACCGCTGAAGGTGGTAGCGAAAAGTTTGGTGAAACCCATCCGACCTCCGCAAAACTTCTAAAGGCGTAGTTGATCTATCGTCGGCCTGTGCCATTGTTCGGCAGAAGAAACGATACGTGACTTCTCCATTCATGGGAAGACAAGAGTAGAAATTTAATTAGCTTTGAGAAATAGAACCGCACGACAAGAAAGAATAAAGGTGAAATTTTTCCTAACTTTGTAGCCTCTGGGGGATAAATACAGATGTCTCCGTACCGATCCCTCAGACTCTACTAAGGTTGTTCGTGAGTTATGAGACCTATGTAACCTAGTGCTCTGATACCACTTGTCACGACCCGGATTTCCCACAATCGGGCGTCGTGATGGCGCCTACTAACGGAGCTAGGCCAGCCAAATGTTTAACCATTCTCTAACCCACCTCAACAACATGATATACTATAAGCAATTAAATAAAAGCGGAAGACTTTAAGTTTAATAAAATGGAATAAAAATGCGGAAGTTTAAAACACATCACTACCCAAAATCTGGTGTCACTAACTCACAAACTTCTAAGAATACTAAACATAACCGTTTGAAAGAAATATAAAACTGTTTATCTCGAATACATGAGATAACAGAATGAAAATAAAGATAGAGGAGACGCCGGGTCCTGCAGACGCCTGCAAGGCTAGCTCGGTGTCTCGATGGTTGGAATGCAAACCCTCGCTCTACTACTGCTACTACTGTTCGAAACCTGTATCTGCGCAAAAAGAGTGCAGAGTGTAGAATCAGCACAACCGACCCCATGTGATGGTAAGTGTCTGGCCTATCCCGGCGAAGTAGTGACAAGGCTAGAACCAGACACTCACATAAACCTGTGTAGTTCAAAATATACATATACAATAAAAGGAAGAGAAGTACCGAAACTAAACAGTTAAAAAGGGAGGGAAACATGCTAAAGGGAAGTACAATCCGAATATAAAATTCATTGATAACAACCAACGAATAGGAAAATTCAATGTTTCAATGGCATCAACCTTCGTGCTTTTACTCTCATCCTCCCCCAAAGCAATCGAATAAAATGCACGGCATCACCCTTTATGATTTCCCTCACATACTCTCATTTCATGGCACAGAATAATCCTTCGTGCAATTATAATCTAATCAGAGCACAGAATGTACCTTCGTGCATAAATAATCAAAATATGGCACGGAATGTTCCTTCGTGCATAAATAATCAAAATAGAGAAAGGAATGTTCCTTCGTGCATAAATAATCAAAATATTGCACGGAATGTTCCTTCATGCATAAATAATCAAAATAGAGCATGGAATGTTCCTTCGTGCATAAATAATCAAAATAGAGCACGGAATGTTCCTTCGTGCATAAATAATCAAAATAGAGCACGGAATGTTCCTTCGTGCATAAATAATCCAAATATGGCACGAAATGACCCTTCATGCATAAATAATCAAAACATGGCACGGAATGACCCTTCGTGCATAAATAATCAAAACATGGCACGGAATGACCCTTCGTGCATTATCACTCTTCCTCAACCAAACAACAATCACAACCAAACGGGCAAGGGAAATAACAATAATAAGAAAAGTCCCGATAAGGGAAAACACAAAATAAACAACTAAATCCCGGAAAGGGAGCATCAACAACAACTTTCACATCCCGGCAAGGGAGATAATCAATATACTCAAACCATCCCGGCAAGGGATTTATTTGCACATTTTTCCAATTCTTCCATTTCTTACTCAACAGTAATTTTATCGTTCGAGCCAACGCTCCAGTGAATTTATAATTCTAAATAAACCCTCTAACTCTTCACATTTCATAGAAATCATTAATTTTCTGGGAAGAGTTCCAAAATATACCAAAACGGTTACAAACAAAGACCGACGGTCCTGCTAGAAACCGGTGTATAGAATCTCGTCACCATGCCTATACATCGCACTCAATCATTTAGAAAATAGCAATTTATAATACTCTAATCCTATTCCCTCAAGCTAGGATAGATCAAACACTTACCTCGAAGGTTTACGGCCAACTCAATCCTTAGCAATGCCTTTTCCTTTTGAATTTGACTCCAATTCAATCGTATATATACATAATTGATTTAATATCATCAATAATACTTCATAAACTAATCCCAAATGGCTAAATATATTTTTACAACATTCTTCCCGAAATAGTGAAAATCGACCCCGGGTCCACGGAGTCAAAACACGAGGTTCGAACCATTTTTCGGTCACCCATGACCCCACGAGTTCAAATATATAATTTGTTCTTAAGTTCGACCCCATAATGAAGTCTAAATCACAAATTCTTTGAAAACCCTAACTATACCCAATTCTCAAATTTTCTACCTATTTTCACATGTTTAGGCCTAAGAATTTGAATAATATTGATGGAAGATGAAGAAAACGAGTTAAGAAGTACTTACCCAAGAAACTTTGGTGAAGAATTGCTCCAAGAATCGCCCAAAAGCTGTGGAGAAGAGAGGGTTTGAGAAATGGGATGAAAATCCCGTTTCTGTTCTGTTTTTGGGTCTTTAAGGCACTGGGCGAAATTTGCTCTATGTGATCGCAGGGCCTGGGATGCGATCGCATAGAAGAAAAGAAGGGGGGCTAAACTTTGCTCTATGCGATCGCGGAGAAATAATGCGATCGCATAGAAGGAATCCTGGGCCTCAACGTTTACTCTATGCGATCGCGTAGGAGTAATGCAATCGCATAGAAGGATTTCTTGGACTTCAAGATTTACTCTATGCGATCGCGGAGGAGTAATGTGATCGCATAGAACAAACTGATGACTACCAAATTAACTATATGCGATCGCGGAAGGACCAATGCGATCGCATAGCACAAATTAGTGACTTCCCAATTAACTCTATGCGATCGCAAACATGCCTATGCGATCGCATAGAACAAAAACCTGAACACCAGCAACCAGCAAAAACACCAGATTTTCTAAGTCCAAAACACCCCGAACCACCTCCAAAACACTCCCAAGCCCTCGGGGCTCCAAACTAAATATGCACACTAACTCAAAAATATCATACGAGCTTGCTCGAGCGATCAAATCGCCAAAATAACATCAAAATCAATGAATTGAGCCTTAAAATACAAGAAATCTTTCAAATTTCATAAACCTCCAAATTTTCCAATTTAAGGCCGAAACACGTCAAACGACGTCCGTTTTCAACCAAACTTTACAGGAAGCGCTTAACCAATATATATGACCTGTACCGGGCGTCGGAACAAAAATACGAGCCCGATACCATTACTTTTTGATAAATTTTCATTTTTATTTTCCTTAAACATTTTCAGAAAATAATTTCACGGAAAAGTTTATTTACCTGGGTTCTGGACCTCATATTTTGACTCCGGGCACATGCCCGAGTCCGATATTTTTCTACGGACTTTCCAAGACCATCAAATCACGGATCTGAGTCCGTTTACCCAAAATGTTGACCAAAGTCAACAATATCAATATAAATATCAAAATTCTTCTAATTATTCACATAATTCATATATTTCAATATCAAAATTTTCCGGCTTCGCGCCCGGACTGCGCATGCAAATGAAGACAACTATAAGTGAGGTTTTCAAGACCTCAGAAGCTCGAAATGACTAAGAAAACAAGTGATGACCTTTTGGGTCATCACACGTAGGCAGCCTCCCTCTGAGGTTCAGTCATACCAAAATCAAAATCCAAAAGTCCCCAAGAAAGAAAATAGGGCAGAGGTTGTGGTTGTTGTGAGAAGTTCGATTCCGAAAGTTGTAATTTTGAACCCACATCGAATTGTTTTTGAGCCTTTGATACCCTTTCTTTCTAACCTCGTCCAAAATCCTGCATTACGGTCCAAAGAAAGACCTTCCGATCAGTCTTTGAGAGATGCCAAGTCAAGCAAGTAGAGGTGAATCATATCAGGGGCAACACTCCGGTCCAAACAAGGGAAATAAAGAATGAGAGAGTCTTGTTGAGAAGAACCCTCACGGGTACCCCCAAGGCGATGAAAGCTGAGAGAATTCAAAATGAGAGAGTCTTATTGGTGAAAACCTTCACGGGCACCATAAGGCGATAGTGAGATGAGAGAAAGACCAAAATGAGAGAGGCTTGATGGTGAAAACCCTTTGGGCACTACAAGTCGGGTAAGGATTGTGAATCAGATCGGATAAGCGGAGCATTGAAGCCCAGTTTCATGGTGAAAAGGTACAACAAGAGCTGAACATCAAATTTGCTAAACAAAGTAGGCTGCAGGTGCATGTCAAGGTCGCTAGAGTCGGTATCCACATCTGATGGATCGCTGCTCTCTAGGTTTCTTGTTAGGAATCATTTCTTTCCATTATCCTTTACTCTATTCCTCCCACCTTGTTCACTTCCTCTTCCTAAGTCAGTTGATCAAAACAACTGAGAAATGACTTCAAAATCTGCCACCAAGCTTTCCAACTAAACAAAACGAGATTTGGTGAACACATCAAAGCATCAAGTCAGGGACGAACAGCAGGCACACTGAGTTGGCAACAATCAGCATGCTTTAGGATCCTCGTGAAATGCAAGGGCTTGGCATGTGTCAATTCATGAACAACACAACAGATGGAGCTTTAGGGTGAACGGATCAAAGGTGTTCTCTGTGATAAGAGTGACAAAGAAAGTGGTTAACCAGTGACAAGCAAGGTATTCCAAGCAGAAATCAAAGTTATCATGGAAAGTGAAGGAACAATAGACTTCAAGGCCAGAGCTAGTAGGTTAAGTCAAGAAAGAACAACATACATCTTGAGTGGGTGGCAATTGATGTGCTTTGGGGACTCATGTAAAATACAAGGGTTTGGTACGTATCAATTCAGGAACAATACAACAGATGAAGGGCGAGGGTGAACAGATCAAAAGAATTTCCCGTGATAGGATTGACAAAGGGTGGTACACCAGTGACAATCAAGATCTTCCAAGAAGAAATCGAAGTTATCATGGCTAGCGAAGGAGAAATAGACCTCAAGGTTAGGGCCGGTGGTTTAAATCAGGAAAGAGCAACATGCGCACTAAAGTTGGTAACAATTAATATGCTTTGGGGGTTCATGTGAGACACAAAGGTTGGTAAATGTCAATTCAGGAGCAATTGCAACAAATAGAAGGTATGGGGTTTGAACGGAGAAGAGGCATATTCTGACAAAGGAATTGGTCAGTCAAGGAACGATTAAGGTCTTCAAATGGAAATCAGTTATTATGACAAATGAAGGAGCAATAGACCTCAAGGCCGAGGCCAGTGGTTAAATCAAGAAAGAGCAACATACACCTTAAGTGGGTGGCAATTGACATGCTTTGGGGATTCATTTGAAATACAAAGGCTCGGTACACGTCAATTCATGAATAATGCAACAAAGATAGAGAGGGTGGTGAATGGATCAGAGATATTTTCTATGACAAGGTTAACAAAGAAAGTGGTTAGTCAATAAACAAGCAAAGTCCTCGATTGGGAATCAGTTATCATGGCAAGTGAAAGAACAATGGACCCCAAGGTCAGAGCTAGTGGGTTCAGTCAATAAAGAACAACATGCGCAATGAGTGAGTGGCAATTGTCGTGCTTTGAGATTCAAGTGAAAACAAGGGCTTGGTAAATGTCAGGTCGTGAGCGATGCAACAGATAAACGGATGCGGGTTTGAACAAAGAAGGGGTATTTCCTGTGACAAGGACGGCAGAGAAAGTGGTTAGTCAGTAAATAGGCAAGGTCTTGAAGTGGAAATCAGTCATCATGGGAAGTGAAGGAGAAAGCTCCCTCAAAATTCAAGGCCAAAAACCAACCACCACATTTTAAACTGACAAGATTTTTCTTTGATTGAAATAGGGGCAGAAGTATCATTTGCTTCGGAGGAACCCTCAGTAAGGAAATGCAGGACCCAAACAGGTATGACTGGAAATTCTCAGGACCCTCCTAGAAAATGGGACTTAGTTTAAATTTTTAAAACAATCATAACTTAGCATAAATGTACCCCAAAGGAATATAAGTTTGTTCTAACATTTGCATGTTTAAGATAGGTTTCAATTAAGAGTTTTCAGGACCCTCCTGGATAATGGGACGTAGTTTTAAGTTCTGTTTAGATAACAAGATATAGTGGAAAGCATAATAGAAGTTGTCAGGGCCCTCCTGGATAATGGGAAGTAGTTTAAGACCTTTTGATAACAAATATAGTGGGAATAATACCTTTAGAAGAGATAGTTTAGGTTCGTAATTGTTAGGAATTGTCAGGACCTCCCTGTATAATAGGACTTAGCTTTCAAATTCTTATAATAGTTGGTAAAATAATTCAGTTTAACACTTACCCATGTGTCCATCCATCAACCTGGGGCAGAAAATTTTTTTTGTTTGTTTATTTTGTTGCAATCAGGAGCCCACCTGGAGAACAAGGGAATACTTTTCAAGTTCAGCAATCAGGAGCCTACCTGGAGAACAAGGGAATACGTTTCAATTTCAGCAATCAGGCACCCACCTGGAGAACAAAGGAAGTACAATCCAATTTTAACTGTCAGTTTTAATATTTGACAACATGTTATACCCAGCTACCAAACCGGGGCAGAAATTTTTCTTTGTTTTGTCTATTTTGTTGCAATCAGGAGCCCATCTAGAGAACAAGGGAATACTTTTCAAGTTCAGCAATCAGGAGCCCACCTGGAGAACAAGGGAATACTTTTCAAGTTCAGCAATCAGGAGCCCACCTGGAGAACAAGGGAATACATTTCAAAGTTTAGCAATCAGGAGCCCACCTGGAAAATAAGGGAATACGTTTCAAGTTCAGCAGTCAGGCGCCCACCTGGAGAACAAGGGAAGTACAATTCAAATTTTAGTTTTTAAAAATTTGATAACATGATGTGCCCAGCCACCAAACTGGGGCAGGAAATTTTCTTTGGATGTCTATTTTGTTGCAATCAGGAGCCCACCTGGAAAACAAGGGAATACTTTTCAAACATCGCGGCCAGGAGCCCACCTGGAGAATAAGGGAATACTTTTCAAACATTGCAGTCAGGAGCCCACCTAGAGAACAAGGGAATACTTTTCAAGCTTCAGCAGTCAAGAGCCCGCCTGGAGAATAGAGGCACATATTTCAAGTTGCAACAATCAAGCATCATTCGGAGGAATGGCAAAACATCGCTAGTCACAATTCAAGGCAACAACAAGAATCCCATCGGAAGAATACAAGATACAAGTTCAAGGCAACACAAGAGCAAGTTTGAAGACATAGATAGGACCTTTTTTGTAATCCATAGATCATAGCTTAGGCTAACTTCTTTTTATTTTGACACGGTGTAATAAGGAGGTCAGCGAGCAGTAGCAGCAGCAACAGCAGTATCCCAAACTACACTGACCTGATTCCTGTTTAGCCCAGGATATGTAGGCAACCTCTGAAGTAGGGTTCGGTCAGCTATTTCAAAAATGCTTCACACGGAATATGCGAACAGGCAAAAATCGCTCGTATTTGCTCACTTGTCTTTGCCCGAAAACCTTTCACGTTTCCGAGCAAAGAGGGGCAGCTGTGAGCACGTGATTTTTGCCCTATATATGAATTATTCCCAAAAAATTCAAACAAAATGATTTTTTCTTTATTTTACAATTTTTGTGAATTTTATGTCATTTTTTGGTAATTGTTTCATTTTATATGTGCATCTTAGTTCGTATAAAAAATACAAAAAATATGCATTTTCATTTAGGATTAATTAAGAGTTAATTTGTTTAAAAACAAAATAGGAGGAAAATAACAAAATGATACTTTTTGCATTTTTAGTTTAAATTTGTATTAGTTTGCATTTTAATTCATTAGGAAATCTAATTTTAATGCAATTTGATTGTGATGGTTATTTTAGTTTTTTTTTTTAAATTAGAAAAATAAAAATACAAAAATACAAAAATAAAAATTAAAAAAAGAGGGTGATCTTAATAAGAGACCAACAATTGGGCTCATTTCAATTTTGAACAAACATCAGCCCATGTCCAATTCCCACCAACCACGCCCAAGCCCAATACACCCCGGATCCAGCCCAGGCCCAAGCCCCTGCCCGGTCCAACCCTTGACTTCTTAAAACGACGTTGTTTGGGCGTCAATTAATAATGGCCATCGATATTCCTTGATCCAACGGTCACAAGTGATTGTCACACTTTAATAAAATTGTCCAAACATATGTCATAACCCTAACGACAAAAGTCATCCTCCTCGTATCTCTCTGTTACGCTGCCGCCGCCGGAGAAATCGCCACCTTCTCCGATGACTCTCAAAATAACACCACTATACCACTTCAGGGTCCTCGTCACAAATCTCCCATTACCTTCTTTCGAATCCCACTAGAAGTCATCGAATATTGGAAATTATTGCCGTCGGCTTCGCCGCCCACGGCGGCGACATCACCCAAATTGGTTCAAGTTCACACCAGGGAACCTCCTCCATCTCCCCATCACTAGTTTGTAAATAATCTTCTTCCAAACACGACCAAACCCTTCGAATTTCAAATCCAAAATCGTTCAAAAAAAACCCTAAGTCATCCCACTGATTTCAATAGAATGTACCAGAGTCTCGTTGTTTCGTTCGCGGGGAATTCAATGTCGTTGGCCTCGAAGTTCATTGAAGGTAGTCAAGTTTGAATGGATAATTTTGCTAGTGAGTTTTTCTTCTTCTATTTTTTGTTTTCGTTGCTTTTGTTTGGTTAGGTCTGCTGGCCTATTTGTTTAATTGATGTTTTTGTTTTCATTTAATCTTCTTTTCTTTAACTTCAGCTTCATCAAGTCGAAATTAGGATAGTGTAACTAAGTTCATGTTTGGCTGAATTTTTAACTTGGTTATTTGTTCGTCTTAATGTATTTCCCCTCGTGTGATTAGTACGCTGGTTTTGTATTAGTGATATGGTCAAAGTGATTAGCTAGTTTGATTGTTGATAGTAGTTGGTAATTTTAACTTTAGCAATTAGTTTTGATTTGAGATTTGAATTTGGCTCTAGTTAATTGAGTTGCTGAACGATTAGTTAATCAGGGTTAATCAATAAGGTTAGGGTTTGAATTAGTAATTTTAGCCTAGTTAAAGGGTAATTTGGGCATGGGAAATGGCCTAATTTGTTAGAGTTGGTAATTTTGGAACTCAATTAAGGGTAGTTTAGGGTTTTCATAGCTAAAGGAACATCCTAGAACCTTCTAGATAGGGATACAAGTAGAAATTCAATAATTTTAGTGGTGGTGACTTGAGTAACAAGTCAGGAGATGAGGGGTAAAACTGAAAAATTAAAAAGGGACTAGGGGAGTAAATGCAAATTGGAAGTTTTTCTCTACTTTTCCTATAAAAGGCAGTCTTTGCTGCCTTGTGGGAGAAGTTTGGAGCCTCCAAAATTCCCCCCAAAAGCTCTCTCTCTAATTTCAGATCTAATTTTGAAATTCAAACCTTCAAAAATCCAAAAACAATAGAAAATATAATAGAAAAATCCAAAAATATCACTGTTTCATTTGTGTTTGCATTTTGATTTCAAGTTTAATTGCAGTTAGGCTTCTCTTAGTTCATGGTTTATTAGTCGAAATTCAGTAACTATTCCATTGGTGTTTGTTTTCTAATTGTTGTGTGTATTCTGGGTTGGATTTCGAGTTCAATTGGTTTATTCAAGTTGTGTGCGACGATTTCTGGTTTCTGCTTGTTTTCAAATCCTCTTGGACTAGTTGAATTAGTTCTGGGATGTTTTGATCCCTTTGCTACCTGTTATTAACTACTATTGAATGTTGTTGTTCGAGCACTGCTGTAGCTGACCTCTTCTATTTCATTTTGTCCCAAATCCAGGTACACATTCTCAAATTTGATGTGATGTAGTTTGAAGTGGAAAAGCAATAAACTGCACATTCATTTGTTCCTGGAAGTCATGCTTGCTTGGACCATGATGTAGTATTAGTTAGCTATATATTAGATTCGTGGTTTAATTATGATTTGAATGTAGTTAATAGATCTAACGAGGTTGGAGTTGATTGTTTAAATCTCATTGCAGTTAAGTAGTCTCTAAGTTTCAGCATGTTGATGCAAAAATGATAAAATCAAATTATCAGTCAATATAAGTATTGTAAATGTATGATTCTATGATTCAGGATTCAATTTTTTTAGTAATCACCTATAGCTTCCATATAAAATCAGGAAACATGCAAATAGTTGAATTAAAAATTGCCTTGTTAAATTGAATTGTCATTAGTGATTGTTTAGGTTGAATTCTCATAACTGAATGGGCTTGAATTTCAGAACGCCTACTGACTGAGTTGAACTATAACTTGTCAAGTGAATGTGTCTTAATGGGCTCGACTGCCAGGCCCAAACGATTGCCTACAATTATACCTTTCAGCCCAGGACCACGATGGGCCTGCCTTTGGGCGTAACTGATTAATATTTTTTTATGAAGTTCATATGCAAGGCCCAAAATGATAAGGATCTGATTTCATGAGGGCACATGGACCCAAGTGCAATGATTCTTAAACAATGTTAAATTAGGACTTTTCTTTTATTGATAGAGACGAAGCCCAATAGAAAATCATAGCCGTTTTAGGATTGACCTTTAAATAAATGATGAGATGAGCCTCGCCAAATAAAAATACAAATTTCGGAGCCCTTAATAATTGCTATATGAAATACTTAGACTTCGGGAGGACCGTTTAGCGAATTTCACGGTCTTCCCCAAAGCTAATAAACGCGTAGTTGCGTTAGGCGCACATTTTAATAATATTACCTTCCTAAATACGGTTATGTGACCCAAATCTAAATCTCAACGAAGTCAAAATGTGTCAAAAATTACGGGTGCACTAGTGCGACGTGGTTCGAGATGCATTTTCATGACGTTGCAATTCTTATTAAGATTAAAAATAAAATAAAAGCGGTTTACTAATAAAAGGCACATAAGTTAGAACATGTTTTAAATTAGATAAAATAAAATACAACAGTCGAGCGACCGTGCTAGAACCACGGAATCCGGGAATGCCTAACACTTTCTCTCGGGTTAACAGAATTCCTTATCCAGATTTTTGGTTCGCGGACTGTTAACAGAGTCATAATTTCCTCGGTTCGAGATTCAACCGGTGACTTGGACACCATTAATCTCCCAAGTGGTGACTCTGAATATTAATAATAAATCCCGTTCTGATTATCCTTTAAGTGGAAAAACTCCTCTACGCCCTGCATGCGGGTGTAAAGAAAAAGGAGGTGTGACATCCACATAGAAATCATGTTCATCACTTTTTGAATTCTGTAATTTCACGTAGAAATCATGTTCATAGGGTGTACTCTTTCAAATTCTGAATTTCACATAGATACCATGTCTATAGGATTAATACTTTCAAATTCTGCACTCTCACCTAGAAATCATGATCATAGGGTTATCACTTTCAAATTCTGCATTCTTCACATAGATACCATGCTCATAGGTTTCTCCACTTCGTAATATATACCATGTCAATGAATTAATGCTAAAATTTTGCACATCATATAGATGATATGTCTATAGGATTTCCTTCATGTGTATCTGTCATTAGGCAAATCTACTTATAGGATCTAAAAATAAATCAATCACATATAGATGACCTGCTTAGAGGGTTTCTGCATAACAAAATCAGTAACGCCTAGAAAGCAAGCATATAGAAGTAATCAATTAAATCTGCATTGCCCACTTGCCTTTTAAATCTAAAATCAATGGTAACTTGTCTAACACTCACAGAACTTATTAATAATTTTGCAATCAGTTTGTTCTCCCCCGTCTCTGAATCAATAGATATCATGCCTATAGGTCCCATTTAACATACACTCCAGTCGTTAGATAATTAATCAATTGTCAGTTTTCAGCAACTACATCTAAGCATGGCTAATTTTGATTCCCTATATGGGAAATATGTGGTAAATCAATTCTTCCTACGCTAATTTTAATCAGGACCTAAATTGTATGTGTAAGACATGCTAAACAATTCGTTTCTTTAAGTGTGGAGGCCTACTTAAGCCTTTAATTGTTCTTTTTTCCCCATTAAATGCTTTATGTGTTTTGATTGTCGCCATAGAATTTTATCCTTTTAAAACCTCTGAAAAGCCAAGCTCCCTCCCTTTAAGATTAGTAGTCCTAAATGCTTCTGGGACTGATAGGTGGGACGGGTAATAGCATGCAGTAGGTAACGATACCATTCCACGCTTAATACCTTAACAGGGTGGGAAGGGTAGACATGGAGATGATGATCACACGATAACACTATGCGTACGATTGGTTACCAGTGTTGTGTGGATGATCCATGTGTTTTACAAACCTAGGACCCCCTTTTCCTTTATGTAGCTTAGTTTAATATCAATAGAATCCTATTTTTTCAACTACTCAAAACTCCTCTTTAATTTTACTGCATTATTCCTTATCCTTCTAAATTTTTCCTTCTTTGTTTATTCAATGTCGTGACTAATTTTCTGCACTTAGACCCTCCCTCAAAAAAATTGTAGATTCCAACATGCTTGCTACCTATTTTCAACCCTTATGTGTGAAATTATTTGTATATTTGTTTGCATTAAAGTCACAACATAGCATGACCGGGAACCACACTAGTGGATCTTGAGGGGTGCCCAACAACACCTTCCTCTCGAGATAATTTCTAGTCCTTACCTGAGCTCTGATTTTCAAACTCAAAACCCTTAGTGTCCTAATGCACTTAATCATTAGGTGGAGACTCTTCAATTCCAAAAACCCAATTCCCAAACGGGAATAGAGTTGTCTTCCCAAAATGTCGTAAACACGATTTCGCGAGAAAAAAAGGGGCGTCGACAATGCCCCCTCCCCCGCCCCATGAATGGAATTCTTCTCGATTCCTGTATTTTCGTATGTTATAGCCCATACCTTATGCATGGGCCTGGGCCCCCACACCCGGATTGTCTAAAATTGTCCCAGACTATAAAAATGACCTATGGAATAATAGTCATTTCCCACCATGATCGTTCCTTATTTTTGGCATTTTAGGGCCATAAAACTGAAATTCCTCTAGATTCCCAAATTTTCGTGTGCTATGTCACATGTCTTCCGCATAGGACTAGGCCCCCGAACCCATATCGCCTAAAATACTCTCGGTCCATAAAAAACAAACTATGAAAAAATAGTCAATGTCCCGCCATGACCATTTCTCATTTTTTGGTGTTTTAGGGCCTTTTTTATTTCACCCGATTCTAGATTATTGTGTGATATAGGCCATCAAAATTAGCAGTCACAGCCGCACAATGAGTATTCCTCATTTTTGGTGGTTTTAGGGCAATAAACTGGAATTTTGCCTGATTCCTAGATTTTTGTGTGCTATAGCTTATGCCTTCATATGGGCCCTGGGCCCCAGACCCGGATCGTTTAAAAAAAATTGGGCCATCGAGAACGACCTAACGAACAATTTAAGACTATAACTTGAAATTTTGCCTGATTCCCAAATTTACGAGTGTTATATCCCACTCCTTCCTCATGGGCTTGGGCCCCTAGATCCGGATAGCCTAAAAAATTTTCGGGATATCAAAAATGAATAAAGAAACAATAGTCACCACCCCGCTATCACTGTTCCTTGTTTTTTCGTATTTAGGGCCATAAACTGAAATTTTGCCCGATTTTTAGAGTTTCGTGATGGGACTTGGACCCCGAACTAGCATCAACTAAAATTTCCCCGACCATCAGAATCGACCTAAGTAATAGTAGCCACCACCCCGCCATGATCATTCCTCATTTTTTGGCATTTTAGGGCCATAGAAGTAGAATTTTATCTGATTCTTAGATTTTCGTGTGTTATAGCTCACTCCTTCCGCATGGGCCCGATCCATAAATATATAATCCACACAACTAGACCCTCAGCCTCTCTCTCAGTCATCAACCTCATAATTAGACTCTCGACCTAGACCCGGGTAGACTAAAAAAAATTTGGGCCATTAAAAATGATTTAAGGGACAATAGTCATTGCCCTGCATGACAGTTCCTCATCTTTTGGCATTTTAGGGACATAAAACTAGAATTTCTCCTAATTCCCAAATTTAAGTGTGCTATGCCACTCCTTCTGCATGGGCCAAGGCCCCCGATCCGGATTGCCTAAAATTTTCCATGGCCAACATAAATGACCTATGGAACAATAGTCACCTCCCAGCCATGACCGTTCCTTATTTTTTGACGTTTTAAGGCCATAAATGAGAATTTGGACGGATTCTCATGTTTTCATGTGTTATAGCCCATGCCTTCCACGTGAGCCCGGGCCACCAGACTCGGACCGCATAAAATATATTCCGATAATAAAAATTGACCTATGAAATATTGGACACTGCCCTGCCATAACCATTCTACATTGTTTGGAGTTTTAGGGCCATAAAATGAGAATTCTACCCGATTCCCATATTTTCGTGTGCTATAACCCACGCCTTCAGCATGGAACCTAGCCCCTAGACCTAAATCGCCTAAAAAATTTTAGATCATCATAAATGACCTAAGAAACATTTTTCACACGGCCCGCCATGACCGTTCCACATTTTTAGCGTTTTAGGGCCATAAAACGAGAATTCTACCTGATTCCCATATTTGTGTGTAACATTGTTGCTCCCAAACGCACATGCAAGTATACGTGATCGACAAGTAATATATTGATATGTTGAGTGTCGAACCCATAGAGACTTGTGTAAACCACTCACTAATTCACTAAAATTGTTATTCAATCCAGCTAAAATCAAAGTCCGAAAATATGATCATACGATACTACAATTCTAAATAATAACTAAATTATCAAGTAACGAGATGATTGTTGTGTATTCAGTAGAGACAAGTATTCCAGTGTTGTGATTGATTCACCATTCGTATTGTGTTCTAATTAACTCTCCCCTTCATATAATTCTCTCATGGTAGCTAATTAATCGATAGATGCTCTCATAGCCTTCTCTCGAGGTACTACTCACCTATTCTTAATAGATTAACGCCTATATTCCTATGAAATAAATCTATTAAGAATGCATTAAGATTACAATATTTAATTAAGCATGGCGACTAGGTATATTCCTATCCTAACCAGAAATCCGCTCCCCCTAAGGGTTAAGATCACGCTCTCTTCAATTCTTCTCTAATCTAAACATGGTTTTCCCAAGCATAGCATAGATAGTAAATAGAACCTAACTGCTGGTCAAACAATTAAGCAATTAAACTCAAAATTGAAGAAACAACCATATATGAGTGAATTATAATCAAGGTCAAGCTAATATCAAACAACAATATTCATGGCTAAATTACAACCCCAGAACAATGGGTGTTT